>VMOF01000001.1:39733748-39863748 GCA_011764245.1 Trialeurodes vaporariorum
ATGCGTAATTATTCCAAAGAAAAAAATATAGTAAAATGAATCTGATTACACGGATTTGTAGCAAATTTAATGCTCTTTCAGATGCATTAATTGGATTTTTTTGTTCGATTGGTTTTTTGTACCGAAAAATTGGAAAAATCGATCAAAGGTATGCAAAATTGGCGAAAATTCAAAAATGGCGGGTTTTTAGCCCTCCCGCCCCAAGATGTGGGGTTCTGACGGCGATTTTCCTTCGTTTTAACACCCATGGGATCGAGAAAAATAGGTTTCGTCAGGGGGACAGAGCAAACCCCAAATTTTGTTGCACAGTGTTATCGCTTTACTGAAACGAACTCTACCAAGGTTGCACTGCAACCTTAACTTATGGCCCAACCTGTAGTTGGGGTATCGAGTTTATTTGTTATGTAGAGGGAGCCGAGAGCGGTGTGTCAGCACAGAGCCCCGGTGTTCTGCAGCGGGCGATGACGCAATGTACTGCTGGTTGCCAGACTTTAGGAGAAAGTAGTCGATTTTGACGACATTCAACGGTAGAAGACCGTGAGCCATGCTCCTCTAAATTCTTGCTCAAATCGGTAGATTTCGTTAGAGCGCACCAGATGTTTCAAGGGCTCGTATTTCGATGAACACCTCAATTATTACGAGATCATACGAGGGTAGTTCTATGGAGAAAGCCCTTCGATAAGAGCTGATTTGAGCGCGTGGGATGGGGGTGAAAAGTGTAAGAGGATAAGTCCTGAGTCCCACGGCCTCCTCCCAAGTTTCATAAAAAATATAGTACAGCAGTACTTTTTATCGGAAAAGGGACGGAAATGTCCCTCCAAATTCCACAATGCGCAATAGATCTGCTGCAAACTATTGCTACAGCTGTAAAGAGGGTCTTCCCTGCTGTAAAATCACTTGAAATTGAAGAACTTGCCGAGAGAAGGGCGTACAGAAAAATTTATACTTTTCAGAAAAACCTGTTGAAAGTTTCAAGGTGGTTTTTCGATACTTCTAAGTTTACAATCGATGAAACCAAATATTGGTTTAATTTATTTCCTACTTCAAAGTATCGAAAACCCACTTTCGCATTGTAGGTACTTAAGAACATACATTTCCCTCTACGCCTTCCTCTCGGCAAAGTCTTCAATTAACGTCGGGAGCACCAGAAAGTTCTAAAATTGACCCACAAACTCAATAAATGGTCAAATAAGCAAATTTTTAATGCTGAGAAAGGTGATTTTTATCATAGAAGAGGCTGCAATTAGAAGGGATTCCCCAATTGTGGGCTCCAAGATCCACCTGTGATTTTCCACCCGGACAGTTGGACACCCACTCATTTTTTGGGTGGAAAATTAGTGATGGATCTTGGAGCCCACAATTGGGGGCACTAAAGTCACAATGGGGGAGTACCTTCTAATTGCAGCTTCTTTTGTGACGAATCACTACTTTCAGCATAGAAAGTGGACGGTTGGACACCCACTTATTTTTTTGAGCGGATCCGGCAGCGCTGTATGACGCTGAGTAGAGACTAGCAGAAAACGAGGTTGAAGACAGAATAATTTAATCGGCTAGAGCCAGGCATCAGGTATACATACATGCTCGGTCTAATACACAACCACCAGCCCCCTAACCACCCCCCCCCACTTGCGCACAGCCTCACCACATTCGCATACATATATACGCTTTGCTATGGCATTGCCAAGTTCAAAGTCTGGTTGGAGCACTTTAAAAACGCTATCATGTGGAAAATGAGGGGTGGGGGAGGGGGTGGGCGCAAAGTTACGGGGTTACGGCGGCGGGTTGTAGAACGAGCCAGGTTGGGGGTGGAGTGGGGGGGAGGGGAGGTTCGGGAAGTGGAACTTGGGCGAGCAGTAGTTGTATAGTAGTATAACAGGAACAGCGGTGCAGCACAAGCAGCAAGCATTTGTGTATACCGCGCGCGGATGGACGAACGGTGTGAGTCCATTGGCAAGCTCATGAAGTATGTATGACCTTTGATAAATTATCCTTTTCCCTGAGACGTAATAACTTCAACTCGTTTGGGTTTCGATTCCATTTAAAATACTTTTTTTCCCTTTTTTACCCTCCGCAACTCCCCCTCCCTCCTTCCCCCTCCCTACCCCTCCCCCGAGAATCACCACCGTCACCCTTCCCTTTAGCCTCTCCCCCCCTCATCCCTACCCATACCCCTACCCCTCCCCCGGCGCTTTGTCTTCATCCGCTTAAGCGCGAGCTATACAGTAATTGTGGAAAATTCGACGCTCGTTCAATTACTTTGTCTGTAGTCGTATCAATTTGGGGACTTGCCAGTCAATGGCTGTACAGGATGTCTCATCAGTCCATGTGACAAAAAGAGACCCAGGACTCGATACGCTGTTAAAAATGTTCATTCCGACACCGGTTACATAAAAGCCATGCTCTCTTCCGGTATATACTCGTAGTTTTCAGGGCATATAAAAGAAATTCGCGGAGTATAGAAAATGGTGCGCTAAGGTGGAAAGAGATGGTCACAATGTGCACTCCCTCGGTTTCTGAGTTAAAATAATGATTTTCTTTTTTCCTCTTTAAACACATTAAAAAGGTCGAAACATCTGGTCATCACCGATGACCGAAGCATTCGATTCTTTCAGTGAGTTTAAATGGAGAAAGTACAAGCAGAGCCATTAGTCCTGCGTCGACGATTCGACGCAACCCGCACTACACGTAGCCCGAACCTCGCTCGGTCTTGAGAGAACAAAAGAAAAGAAAGATAAGAGAGCGTTTATTTTATGTGTAGTGCGGGTTGCGTCGAATCGTCGACGCAGGACTTCACGGAAAAAAAAGATTAGTGAAAATAACCATACGGATACCTGATTTTGGCACCTGCTAGATGTTATGGTAAACTTGACCAGAAGTGTGGTACATTTACCGATACTTTGAGTAAATTCGACTTGCAATCAGGTAATATCACCTAGTACCTAGTCAAAACATAGTATACTTCTGGTTAACATTACCATAACAGCTAGCAGGTGCCAAAATCAGGTATCCGTATGGTTATTTTCATCGTAGTTTTTTTTCCGTGTTATGGCTCTGCTTGTACATAGTTGTCAAATTTCACGCCTCGCTACTGAGACCCATTAGCAAGTTCTCTCGCTTCACGATAGTTTCCTGTGATCGGAGTGAAGGTCCAAGGTTTACGAGACGCGCTGTATATGTGTAGTGCACGTTCGCGGTCATTCGGGCCATATAGACCCGGTCAAATTTTATCGGTCGCCTCTATTCCAAATACGTTTTATTTTCAATCGGCACGCACTCGACTTCTAATTAATCAAAAAAGAGATTTAAGCTAAATGAATGATTAAGCTCTCAAGCAAATGGAAATTCGAAATAATTCAATTTCGGCTCTTCGGCGGCCGTTAATGTCAATTTCATGTCTCGCTGATTTTCTTCCCCTGCATTATTTGCCTTTTGCTGCTGTTGTGGAGGATTTTAAAATTTCAAGGACCTCGAAATGGTACACATATGATCCCTCGACCGAAAAATCAGTTTTGTTTTCGTTTTTTTTTTGTTTTTTTAATGGACAAGCTAATGGACGGTTGGCGCAGCACACTGGACCGAAACATGGGATTTTCTGGACACGAAAAATTGTGGATTTTTTTCTTTACACAGACATAAAAAAAGAGAGAGAGAAAAAAAAACATTTTGGTAGCGCTGATCAGTGGCGTACGCAGGATTTTTCTTGGTAGGGGCTCGCACTGATGAGCATTTGACTGAAAATTATTCGCCCCTTCCCCTCCACCCCCATCAATTGGAGGTCTGGGGGGAGGGGGATTTAGCCCCCTTAGCTCCCCCCGCGCACGCCACTGGCGCTGACAATACCTTTTGAAGAAAAATGACCCATCGAGAAAGTTCATTTTTTCCAGCGCAGACGACCGGATATGCAGATTGCGGGGTTGGTCGAAATTACGGACTTTTTTTGATTTGAAATGAGACACATAGAGAAGTCACAGAGAGCTTGTGTGGTTTATTTGGTATGAAAAAACCAAAGGTTTCGTACGCCTAACTGAAGAGATTTTGCTTTATGGGTGAACCAAATATTTGGTTCGCTCAGCTAAATTCTTTTGATCGGTTATTTTTCTGCCAAATGGTATGACAGGAGCGCTACCTAAGTGGTTTCTACTTTCTTCTGTTTTTTTTTTTGTTTGTTTTTGTTTTGTTTTTGTAGTTGTCGTTGTTGTTTTTTTTTGCCAGGGTGATTTGTTGTAGAGGCTATTTACTAATGCCAAAAAGTATGGTTTTTTTTTTTTTTCACATTTTTCTTTCTAGTCATCCAAAATCAAGTTTTTGACTCCGATGGAAAGGGATGAACAATTTAGAAAAGGGCAACAATACATACTGGGGAAAACACAGAACAGGACATAACATAGATCTCTTCTCGCCAGCTGAAAAAGGGTAAGATTTAGTTTCCCTCTTGTTTATAATGTAAGGGACACTAATTTCAGAAAATGTGTTGTTTTTTCATATATTTCTAGACACCCAAAATCAAGTTTTTGACTCTGACTCTGGTGCAAAGGGATGATTTTCAAATGGGCAACAACTAGGGAAAATACAGAACAGGAAATAACACAGATCTTTTCTCGCCAACTGAAAATGGGTAAGGTTCAGCATTTCAGCAATCCTCTTGTTTTTAACGTAAGGAAAAGCGCAGGGTGGAGGGGGGGGGTTAATGACTGCATGGCTATTCCTTAAACGAATTAGGCAGAGAAACACGAAAAGGAATGATACGGGTGAAATGGGCAGGGAGGGAGGGGGGACCAGGAAGTAGGGAAAAGCAGGTGAGAGGAAAATAATGACCGAGCGTTGGAGAATAGTGGATTTTGATTTTAATAGGTGGCCGGGGCGAGGAAAAAGGGCCACAGGTTAAGTAATGGGTTAAGGCACTAAGTAGGTATACGGTATACGTATGAGGGCAGGCAGGGCAGGGGCACGGAGCAACGGGGCACCTAAGCAAGGAAACATTATTGCACACTCCACACGGGAGGAGCATTCATTTGCTAAGACGCCCGGGACTTCGACTTGAAGTTAGCAGGTGTAATTAAATTGTAGTTAAATGTGAATCACTTTCGTTGACCGGCCCTCTGTCGCCAGATTGTGCGCATCCGAAATTGAAAGATTCACCTCACCGTCATGTTGTAGAGTGCAAAGGAGAGAAAAGGTCGATGTCATAAAGGTTGACACAGTGACCTATTGTTTCCATTGTCATATTATTATTATTAATATAATACTCTTGATTTTCTAAAAAAAAAAAAAACTCTCATCTCCAAAGTCTATTAAATAATAGATGATTACTTTCAATATTGGACGTTTATTTATTCACTGAGGCACTCAGTAAGCTTTGCCAAAGAATGCTTCAATGGAAAAAGTTATTTTTTATCATTTCTTTGATGAGGGCGAGTGAGACAGAAATTAAGTCTCACTCACACTCTATAAACATAAGGTTAAACATGATTTGAATTTCGTAAAAATCCACAGTTTCAATTCTGAACAAATGTTGACCCACAGAATTCTTTCAGAATGGGGCTATTGCACACTTTTGCTACAAGCGATTTAATAGTCGATTGAGGCGTAAAAACCTCAAAAAATAACGATGGCGGCACTAAAAACTTCCAAAATCCACTCCTAAACTCAATAAACGCAGTTATTTGCGGGAGCGTAATGGTGGCCGAAGGCACTAACAATGGGAGATTCCTATCTTAATTTCGTCACTCTTTCTATGTTGACAAGGATGATTCACAGAGTAATTAGTCATCAGAAGGATGATCCACATCCGATGAATGGTGCCGCAACACCTAGTGACACCGGTGTCAAATGAAAGTAGTCTCTTATTGGTCACTTCTTGATGGAGTTTCAGAATTGTTAGATGGGAATCTCCCATTGTTAGTGCCTTCGGCCACCATTACGCTCGCGCAAATAACTGCGTTTATTGAGTTTAGGAGTGGATTTTGGAAATTTTTAGTGCCGCCATCGTTATTTTTTGAGGTTTTTTACGCCATAATCGACTATTAAATCGCTTATAGAAAAAGTGTGCAATAGCCCCCATTACAAATTTTTGTTCCATTTAGAAGAAAAAAATAGAAGGGAACTTGAGAAAGCTTCTACAAAAGCGTTGCTTTTGAATACTCTGGAAGTTGACAATCCGACTTAATGCGGGCAAAAATCTCCGTTTATTTTGGCTTAAATCACGTTTAGGTATCTCTGAATTCCAGAAATATGCAACAAACCTGTGCAGCATTTAAAAAATAATTATAAAATTCCAACAAGTAGGTAGAATTAACAAAATGACAGAGATATATCAACCGCTAGGTTTTTCTAGTTATTTGGCCAAAAAATTCTGGTGGTTCGACCAGATTCTGGTCACGGAACCGGTAATTTTCTCGACATCCTTCACATTCTTAAAATAATACAAATACCAGAGTTCTTGAATCCCAGAAATGTCATCACTTGACAATACGTTTTGCTTCTAATAATCTTCTCCCCCCCCCCTCGAGAAGATTTGATTCAGTCAAATCTGGCAACATCTTCTCAAAATTAGGGCCTCGGAGAAAAGCGACTCAATTTTTAAGGGTTGGCGAAATAATTGCTTAGATCGTGTTGGTCCGAGCGACGCGCAACGGTCAGGATTGTTTCCTGCTGACTCGGAAACGATACAACGATACAACTCCAACGATACCAACCCCAATTCCTGCCCATAGTGTCCAGATCCCAGACTCCTTTTCACAACTCCTTAGTCCCGGATTAAGGGCGCCCGCCACCCTTACCCTCACCCTCGACTCCACATTCAGGACCGCTTAGTTTCAATTCCGACTCGGACTACATGGAACAATAGCGGAGACTGCTACACCAACACTAAAGTGAATTACGGACACACTAAAGCTTCGGGCGACCGCTCGTGATGGTGCATATGTGTGCAGCGTGTGGCATAACATCCACGGAGTAATGTTCATTACTTCAGACTCTTCAGAGAACGAGACGCTCTTTCCCAAACGAGTTTCTAACGGTTGGATAGTAAAGCAGAAAGCTGCAGTTTAGAGCCGTTGAGATGATTCAGGAGTGGTGATTCTTTGGTTTTTATACGCGTGAAATAAAATTCATTGCCGAGTGAACCGAATGGTCTTCGTCCTGATGCGGATATGATTCTAGAGCTTGATCTAACATTTTAGTAGGACAGAGCATTGTGGGTCCAAGGGTTCAAAGGGGGGGGGGTTGAAATTGTGTAAAAGAAACAGGTGAAATGGGAAAGAGTTGGAAAATACACTAACCAAGTTGGTGAGGACGTTTCTGCTCAAATCGCTGCCTCCGTTTCCTGTGTTTATGCAGTGTGGTAGTATAGTGGCAGTATAGTGGCAGTATAGTGGTAGTATAGTGGCAGTATAGTGGTAGTATAGTGGCAGTATAGTGGTAGTATAGTGGCAGTATAGTGGTAGTAGTGGTAGTATAGTGGTAGTAGTGGTAGTATAGTGGCAGTATAGTGGCAGTATAGTGGTAGTATAGTGGCAGTATAGTGGTAGTATAGTGGCAGTATAGTGGTAGTATAGTGGCTCTCTATACATTATGAGATTATTTTTATATTATTTTTGTATTTTTTTTTTTTTTTTTTTTTTTTTTTTTTTTCAATTTTTGATTTTAAAATGGCTGCGTTTTTAACCGAAACGTCCTCACAATTTTTTTTGAGTATTTTCTACGATTTTACAACTGCACCTATTTCTTTTGAGTCAAGTCGTCACCGGTTTGCTTTTATCTTGTTTCTTGGAATTAGGTTGCCTTTAGTCTCTTTTTTTTGCACCCTTTTCCAAAGAAGGGGGAACCAGGCTCCTTTGATTTTGAATTAGGACTTTGAGATCGTTTAGAATCCTCATTTTACTACGCTTTTAATTCGGCACGCTTTCGGACCGAAACAAATGCAAAGCGTTAAATAGTAATAGCGTTTTTAGGAACCAATCCATATGACCATGTTCTGGTACAGACACCAGCATTTTCTGGTCAAAGTACTAGACTTTCCGTCGTTCACAAATCGTTGTGCTTCTATAGTAATATGACAGAATATGGTATTATGACAATAGCTTTTTTTTCAGAGTAGCGACGTAACAAAACAAACAAACAAACAAAATGAAGGAGTGTGTATCATGTCTAATTTTGATTCATCAAAAACGCATGAAAATATAAATTAGTTTAATTCACAAAAAGCTCCCCAAATTTCGCTCAAATCTTCAGAGCTTCATTTTTCACACCAACCATCAAACAAACCACGCAAGTTCTCTGTGACTTTCAGTGACTCATCACAAATCAAAAGAAAAAAATTCCGTAACTCTATGACCCACCCTGCAATCTGCATATCCTATCGTCTGCGCCGGAAATACAGAACTTCCTCTCCGCTCTGTACGCACATACAAACGAAAGCAAGTATAAATATTGTTTTTTCACGGAAGTAGGAGCATTACGCACTCAATTGAAGCCATTCATGCTCGAAAATGCATACGAAACGTCAAGTACGCTCCTTAGTGCGAATCGGCATTGGATATAGAATCCAGATTTCGAATTAAGAGCGGATCGGACGTTTCATAGGCTTTTATAGCATAAATGACTTCAATTAAAACAGGAACCGTCAACCGTATAAAAGCAGCCTATACACATTACACATTACACATACAACTGGCCCGTTTCCCAGCCGGACAGACAAGCGACAGGGGGGATGGAGGGGGGGGGGGGTCCCCGGCATGCGACTCTTTTAAACAACAATTACATCAATAATTAAATGTTGACTTCGACAAGACCGGCGAGGATGCGATAATGAACTCCTCCTTATTTGTTCCAATCAAAATGTTGCGCTAGTGATGAATGAGTGGAGATGGGGGGGGGGGGGGGGAGGGAGGGAAGGGGAGTGTATGGACTGAGTCGAGGGAAGGGGGATTTTTACAGAGGATATTATTTTGCATCACAATTGGAGACCTTCCCGCCGAATAATTCCTATATTTGTTCCAATTTCCTATCCGTGCGCTTGTCGTACACTCTCTCTTCTTCTCTCTCTCACCTTCTCTCTCTTTCCCTTCCTCTCTCTCCTTTCACATTTTCATGCTTTATTTCTATGACTCTTCCTTTTTTTCTCATTACTTACAAAAATATTTAATTATTTACCTTCCCATTCATTCATTTATTTACTTACTCGACACTTCCTTATTTAATAATCTATTCGTTTCTTTTTAAAGTTACACGTAAATCTGTTTATTTTTGTGTATCTTTAGTCATAATTCATGAGAACCAATAGACAGAATAGAAGAGAAGACTGATCGATCTTAATTCTGCCTCTTGGACGCAAATACGCACATTGATGATCATAGAAATATTCAATTTAACTTCTTGCATATAATTTTTATTCCCTATTTATTTTTCTGTATTCTATCTCATATGTATACACATATCTCTGTTAGTATGTGCGTCTTAAAACCCACTTTCCAGCACTGTCCAGTGTACCAGTCTTATGTGGTACACATAAGTACCATTTTATGAAACATGGGTTTCAATGAAATTTAAATAGACATTTTGGAAAAACTTGTGTGACTCATCAAAAGTCTTTGAAAAATTGTACCGGTCTAAAAAAAATCTCAAAAAACGTCGAATTCCAGAATGTGTTTTTGAAAGGGTAAAATCTCTCTCTCTCTCTCCCTCTCCCTCTCTCCTTCTCTTCCTCTCTCCCTCTCTCCCACTCTTGTTGCGTATTGTCCATCCGGTAGATTGAGTGGTTCAGAAGAGGTGATGATGGAAGGGGGGGAGTTGGCAGCTCTACTGATGTTCGGGGGGAGTGGGGGTGGGGAGCGAAGGGTGTTAGAAATGACAATTTTCTACACAGAGAGCCGGAGAGCGTAATATCCGGTACCTTACGCCCGCCGCGGCAGCGCGCGTCTCTCGCGCCTCCGTTTCGGTTAGCTCCGTTTGTTCCGTTTGTTCCGTTCCGTTCGGTTCCGTGTTCCGTTCCTCGTTCCTTTCCCCGTCCAGGTGACACATAACACAATTTAGATTCACAACTTTCGAGATTCCAGGGACGTCGCCACGCGAGTCTTGAGTGGGGGGGGGAGGGAAGAGGAAAATAAAAGATGATGAGCTGGGGCGGGGGGAGGGGGGAGGGAGGGGAGGGGTGGGGAGGGGAGGGAGTGGGGATGGGGGAGAGCGCGTAAAAGAGTGCGCGATGTGATAAAAACAAAAAGATTGGTTCTCTTTCATTCATTCCGCATCTCTCGACCTCTGGTTCACTTCATTCCGCAGAGCTGCCGTTACTTGCCGGTTGTGTATATTCTACGGCATTTTTTTTTTTTTTTTCAATTTGCCGATGATTCCACCAGTTGAGAAAAGATTACACAGTTTCAGTTCATGACTGGAATGTACTATAAAATACTCGCATCTGTAATATTTTCTCATCCGGTGGAATCGCCGTTGAATTATTAAAATATATATATTTGTTTTTGTTTTTGTTTTTTTTTTCAAAGTCATCGAAGATTCCACTGCATTTCATCATTTTTCATTTTTAGTTTATTTTTATTTTATTTTTTTATTTTATTTTATTTTTTATTTTTTCGAAGACTCCATTTTTTTTATAGTACATCTTGTTATCATCCATTTATCATTATTTTGTTTTTTATACTGTTAATTTTAGTCATTTAAAATGTATTCCTTAGTTTATGACACTTCGTTTCTTGGTGATTATGTAGAGGAGAGGGGGCCAGTATTGGTTCTAACATTGCCACTCTAAATTGGTTTTTCATTCATTCGTATATTCCACCAGTTTAGAAAAGATTACAGTTGAGAGTGTTTTCGTGCGATACATTCATACACTGAGCTGAGCAGGGTAATCTTTTCTCAGCCGTTGGAATCATCGGTGAATCGAAAAATGTCATTAGATATATAAACCGAAAGGCAGCTCTGCTTCATTCAACCCCAGTGTTTCCAGATCGAGGGTAAAAAGCCGTATCGTCCCTATTTAAATCAATGTAAGATGTACGGCTTTTTCACCCCAATTTGGCAACACTGTATCAACCCCCTCCATATTTTTCCACGCTTTTTTTTTCTACTTTCTTCCTCGGACTGAGCGCATTACTCCCGAAACGAAATCACGCGTTTCCCGGAAAAATGCGTGCGTGCTTCCAAGCTCTCCTATCAGCCTCTGACGCTCTGACCCGGTATTGACATCTGCGTTCGTATTTTCCTGCGTATTGCGTATATCTATAGATACACTACCGGGTAGGTAGCATCACTTACCGCAGAATATTGCACAGTGGTCTCATATCAAAAAAAGTGGCAAAAATTCAGAGGGGAAAAAAAAAATAAATGTTAGGTTTTTCCCGACTTTAACGAGACATTTTTTTCTGTACAGCAATAGACGGCAAAAGTGCGAGGCCAACGGTCAACCAACAAAGGGGCTCTTGCAAACTTTTACTATAAGCGAATGAATGGTCCATTCTGGTAAAAAAAACTAGCGAAAATCAAGAAAATCACACCGTAAATGTGTAAAATTCAGAAATAAATTCAGAAAACGATTGTAATGGCAAGCTCGTGACGGCGGAACTTCGCAGATATCATGGAAGACTCCTGTCTACTGTGTCACTTTCTATACGGAAATACAGAGATATATGTTTCAATTTAGATAGGAATCTCTCATGACACCTGTGTAGCTCCACCATTAAGCCCGATTCTGAGAGTGAATTTCCAGTGACATTTGCTGATTTTAAATTACTTTGGTAAAAGTGTACCCTATGTTTAAAATTGGTCTTGACAGTTATAAATGAAAAATTGATGAAACATTTATTTTCTGATTTTTTGAATTTTTTTTAAAATCTCAGACCATTGTGCGTCGTTGTGGTCTTTTTTTTTTTGTCCTCTAGTAAACAGAAAACAACATATTAGGTCAATTTTATACAGGTCTGTTAATCCCTCTCCCCGATATAGATACGACGGTCGAAAAATTGGGGCACGGCTTGAAACTCAATATGTAATCTTGGCGCTTCCCCTCATCCGTCCAAAAAAGAAATGAAGAAGACAGACTCAAAACAAAAAGAATGTTTTTGTGTTAGGTAGAATACGTGTTCAGAGCTTAGAGCCATTTCAAGGTATTTGAAGCCTGGAGATAAAAATGTAGCAACACTGGCGCAACCAGGATCTCTTCTATTTCTCTCATTTCCCGTTTGAATGTATATTGTATAAGTAGGAAAAGGACAGAAAGAGGGGGTTTTATCCCGTTGTCCATCCTTGTCTAACATACGTTATTTAATGGAGAAAAGAGAGAGATGAAGAATCTCTCGGTGCACTACTGTGTAGCAATAATTGCGGGAAGTATCTACAGGCTCACAACATCTCATGAGATCATGAGATAAATCGAACACCATATTACCCGTGACATCGATTTTTAAGACTTTGAATCAAAAGAAAAATCTCCCCTCGTGATTCTGATCGGCAGCTTCGTATTTTCTTAACTTTACTGAGACGCCACTAATGTTTCCTAATTTTTATATGGGTAGATAGGCGGTAGGTCATCACTTTTGTATACATCGGAATCACAATAGAGTGTTCGAGGCCAAGCCTTGTGTCTGATTGTAAGTTTAAAGCAGTGGTTGAGTGGGTGAAACGCAGATCGATAGATAACAAACCAGAGCTGCCATTTTGCGCATAATTGATTGCTTTTTTCGATTCACCGATGATTCCACCGGTTGAGAAAAGATTACACAATTCAGTTCAGTGTATGACTGTAATGCACAAAAATACTCGCATCCTGTAATCTTTTCTCAACCGGTGGCGTCGTCGATGACTTTAAAAAATTTGCGGATATTTTAATTAATTAACGGCGTTTCCACCGATTGAGAAAAGATTACAGATCAGAGTATTTCTGTGCATCCCAGTCATACATTGAATTGAACTGTGTCATCTTTTCTCAATTGGTGGAATCAATCATCGGTAGATTGAAAAATGCGATTAATTATAAGCAAAACGGCAGCTCTGTAACAAACTTACAGTTCTACCAGAAACGGCCACCAGAAACGGAAATTAAAACACCAACCTGAAACAAAAGATAATATCAAGCTATAGTTGTTTCATTGTTGGTCACAAAAGAAAATAATGAATAAAGGTAATATGAAAATAGAGGAAAAGGTAACGAAAGTACCTTAAAAAGACGAACGTCCCTTGTTACGTACCTTGTACGTAGCAAGTTGAGAAAAGTCGAAGAGGAATTGCCAATGTTGCAGCAACTATTCAACGCAGAAACGTAGAAGATACAAATAACAGAAGAGTGCAATACGAGACACGAATATAATTTAACAGACAAAGAGGAGATGAGTAAAACTCCGAATTACAAACAAAAAATAACTAAAAAATTCCAACCACAAGTTAGAGGCAAAAACGATAAAAAAGTTTAAAAAAGGGCTCTCGTAACATCACGGGTTTTTCTTAAACGGATTTTTAACTGGGGAAATAACAAAATTTTGTAATTTTCGAGTGTCTATAGGTGGCAAAAAAAATATTCTCGCTGAAATTAAGATCGCTAACTCCCTGAATTTACCACGGACATTTACTGAGCGACAATTTTCATCTTCTCAATGGGAAGGCGTCATCGTTGTTAATGATATTTAGAAAGAGTCTGTCGAACGGAATATCCGTAGCGCGTCGGAAAGAATACCCCTGAAACGCATCGCTGTGCGATAACTGTTCGTACACGCACGATGTCGAATTGCGTCTTCTCGAAATGAAGGCGCGTCGTCATTTAAATGTATCATGGATTCATAATGAATGCGAGAAGAGCGCAAAATTGAATCTAGCCTTCTTTCCGTCGCGTCGTCGTCGCTAAGAATACCCCTGAAACGCAACGCTGCGCGATAACTGTTCGTACACGCACGATGTCGAATTGCGTCTTCTCGAAATGAAGGCGCAACGTCGTTAAACGTATAATCAATTCATAATGAATGAGAGAAGTGCGCAAAATTGAGTGTACAGTTGGCATGGGGAAAAAAAATAAATAAAATAAAAATAATGTTAAATAAGAGACTTTCAACTTGTTCTTTCCACGACCTTCGCTCCCCCTACCAAACCTCCCCCCCCCCCACTACCACTCCCCAACCACCCGTCATCAACCCTCCATGACACTCGGGTTACTCCTGCCGACTTGTCTTTCAGTTTCATTCCTCCCGCGTAAAACAAACGTCACAGAGACGTGGTTACCTCAAAGGATAATTAAGTAAACACTCGCTTTGAAATTCATTAAAAAGATTAGCTGGGTATTTTCATGAGAAACTGAAAAGAAGAAGAAGGGCTGAAAAAAAAATAAAAATCAGATAGCAGAGGAAAAACCAGCGAAAAGGAGATGTAAAAGGCATTTACACCCTGAAAAGAATCAGAAAAAAGAAAAAAAGAAAGAAAGAAAGAAAGAAAGAAAGAAAGAAAGAAAGAAAGAAAGAAAGAAAGAAAGAAAAAAACATTCCTGACAAAACGGAGAACGACGAAACTGGATAATTAAATGTTTTACAGGTGTATTCACCTGTCTATTTATTAAAACATAAAAATGCAGAGAACGAATTCTGCGGCTTGGTACAACAGAAATTTAAAGCTAAAAAAAAGAAGTTGGGAAGGATGGCAGGAAAACTTAATAAGCTGATTAAAAGACAAAGTAGGTACAGTGGATGCTCGTTGTATCCAGCACGCGGGGAAAAAAAGATTAAAAAATAAATTACTATCCAGAAGGACAATGGCAAACTGAAATTAATTGAAAAAAAAGTTGGCATTTTGATAAAGTTTATGGGGAAAAACTAAAGGTTAAAAAGAATGCAACGTTGTTATACCATTTTTACGCTTATTTTTCATCAAACAAACTTTCCTTTTCACGATATTGGAAAAAAAAATTAATAGTGTGATAGTGAAAAAAAAAAAATAATAATAATAAAGTTGACGAAATAAATTATTTTTCGATTTAATTTGATGGCGCAAACTACGAGTTAAGTTCGTTTATTCCACAAAAACTATTTAAAAAATAATAATAATAATAACAATAATAATAAGCAACCCACAGCCAGTATGCCACAACTTTCCTGAGAGAGAAACAAAAAAAATTATCTTGCACGAGCTGTTCAATTCATATTTTGTGAATCGGAAATGTTAGAGAACGTACCATGGGCGGATCCGGGAGATTGTCTTTCTCTCTCTCCTCCCATTTGAACGTGTATATTAGAAAAGGACAGAGATAGGTACTAAATTCACGTGCTGGTCCTCTCTGCTATCCTTTTCTAACGCATATCTTGGAATGGAAGAAGAGAAATTCCTGAACCCACGTATGGAACGTACTCGACCCAACCATATCTACTTTCAGCGCGTTACTTCTATTGGTTTGGTTTCATTTTGCAACGACGCGACGTAAGTCAAGGATACATTTTGACATCGTGAAGTTGCGCTAAAGACAGAAATAACTGCGCCTTACAAAATCAAAATTTGTATTCAAAATCAAGATTTTAGTAAAATCGAGGACGTTTTTAGAATAACCATATTTGGAACATGGGGGGGGGGAGAAGGTAGACTCGTCTTCAAAATTCATCTTTCGAAGCGTAATTGTGTGTGTGTTTCTGATGAGTGAAACGAGTTGTTCTCTCTCATCTGCCGATTGGTGCTTAAATTTATTTGTCAAATACAAAAAAACAACCAGTTCAACTCTCATCAGAAACGCACACAATAACGCTTTGAAAAATAATTGTTCAGGAAGAGAAAACCCTCTATTTTAAACATGGTTATTCTAAAGAACTCTTCAATTACCCTTTTAAAACATCATTAATCTGAGAAACTCTTGAGACCTTGAATCCTCAAATTTCAACTCAGCTATAGTCAATCCTTCACCAACCAACCCAACGGCCGAAAAACGTTGATCCTCAAGAAAATGCGCCTTCATCCTCTAGAGATACTTCCCTCAACCCTCGGCGCCTTCCTAAGCACAGCACACTGTACATATACACGGATAATCCCTCTCGGTTACCCTACCTCACCAAACTCTCGTATACCTAATGGAAATCAGAGAAGACTAGATTGAGGTTAGAATATATTCTTGATGCGAATATAAGACGAGAAGACTCAGAGATTTTAAGGGTGTGAGGGGGAGGGGGAGTGAAAGGGAGGTAAGGGGAGCAGATGCCACGCAAAAATGCGGTTATACAACATGCGTTAAGCGTTCCGCAGGGGCAAAAGGTGGGGGGATGGGGGTTAAAACGTGACGTGTTTCAGCTTCGGTCTCGTTATTTGGTTAAATAAATCATAAGCAAATTGAATACCAGGAGCTGCGGCTGGGGGTGGAGAGGGTGTCGGTTGGTGGAGAGGAGGGGGTATTGTATGTTCGACGAGCAGAGATGGAGTGGGCCGTTTGTGAGGGGTGGTTATGGAGGGCAGGGAGGGTAGAGGAGAGTATTTCAGTGCTACGGGTAAATACTGCTCACCTGATAAATCATTTTCGAAAGCTTCGTCATTGTTTTCCGCTCACTCAAATTCGATTAAGCCCTCCTCGTTGAGCTACTGCAGCTCTGGTGAATGGTGGGCTGCACCGAAGGCGGTGCGGGCGTCATCGGTTGACGGTGGATGGATATGCAAAGGCGGTTGTTATGTTTTGGTCTAATGCAAAGATTACAGTGCCGTAAAGTTTCCAACGGTGTAATCTTTCACTGTCTTTGCTGATCGAACTCTATTTATGCTTTTGAAGATTCTTCGAGCATTATAGACATTCTTGAGGTGCACCAAAATTAAAATTAATAAGCTATCGACATTAATTAACTGTTTTATCCGTACAACACCTTGGGACCTCTGGCGAGAATGTGAACAAACAAGCCACGTTGACAAACGAATGTGCAGCATCCCATGGCGGCAGTATCTCACACGAGTATTATATATGACTTCCCTACCGTATTAAGTCTCTAGATATAGGGACTCCAGTGCAGTGACCACGACGCCGACGAAAAGCGATGACCAGTGGCTGGTGAATGTCGATGCATCGGTCTAACTATCCACTACTGTCAATGTAATCTTCGGCGAAAAGAATCTATCTTTGAAAATTGATGGACAGTCTGTTCAACTGAAAGTGCATCTATTGGTTGACTGTTGCCTTAAGTGACGTCATACTAAAACTACCAATAACACACTACTACGCTTAAATCATACATATGTATTTCAAATGTTTTGCGAGTATCAGATTGATATTGTCATTCATTCGATGGAAACCGTGACTTAAAAAAATATGGAAAAAATAGAAGAAAAAGAAGAAGAAAAAACTCGCTAATTAGAGCACAAGGACAGGAGCTAGTAAACGCATAATACGCTGATTAAAGCGAAAAGAATCTGAGTATATTTTTCAGCGGAACTAAAAGAAGTTAATTAGAGCGATCGATTGAAGGATGCCATTCGCAAACCGGGGCTGGAAAAAAACACGATTCACAAAGTTTACCCGATGTGTGTGCGACCCAATTTTATTTTTATTTTTCTCTTTACTTTTTTATTTTTTTTCTTTTTATTCTGCGTGTTTTTTCTTTCGGATTGGGTGGAGCAAAAGAGGCGAGGAGCTCTTGCATACTTAATTTAGTTGATGCAACTATAAAGACTAATCACTAATCAGCCTCAAACCCATGGCATTACTCCTCGGGGAGCCCACGACGTTCTCAATATTCATGAAAGATATAAATAGATATGAATGAATGAATGAATAAATGAATGAATGAGATAAAGAACAGGGGATGTTGAGAGAGAGGAGCGAGCAAGAGAGAGAGGGAGGGAGGGAGAGAGAGAGAGAGAGAGAGAGAGAGAGAAAGGGAAAATGATTAATTAATATTTTTTTCCCTTTTTTTTTCTAATGTAAGTTGAACTTTATGCAAGTGATTGTTGGATTCTGGACAAAGACTGACGCTTCCGCGCCGCACGAGACTGCCAGTGACTGTTGAAAACCTGACGGTTGAAGTTTTCAGTGAAACCGATGCACACACACAAACAGAAACAAAAAGAAGAAGGAAATAAAAGAGGTAAAGAGAAAAAAAAGAGAGTAAAGAGTATAGAGTAGAGATCGATCGGGCACGCTGCCCGAACTTACTCACGAAGAAAAAAAAGAGATTGATGGATAATATTCGTTCAACGCTCGACTCATTTGCCATAATTAATTCCAATTTTTCTTTTCTCCCCCCCCCCCCCGCCCCCAATCTGATCAGCTTTGGCTCATCGGCTCCGCGGGTGGAGGTTCCGTTTGCTTTTCATTCCGACTTTTCCGCAAACATAGCTCTCCTTCTCACTCTCTCTCTCTCTCTCTCTCTCTCTCTCTCTCTCTCTCTCTCTCTCTCTCTCTCTCTCTCTCTCTCTCTCTCCCTCTCTCCCTCTCTCTCACTCCTCTCTTTCTCTTTCTCTCTGTTTCTCATTCACTCTCTATCAAATATCAATTGAGGAAAATAAATGAAACCGAGAGGGAAGTAGAAAAATAAATACATGAGCCTGATGAGGGGATGTTATTTCATAGAGCTCAAGGTGTTCGATTTTTTTTTTTTTTTTTTTTTTTTTTTTTTTTTTTTTTTAAGGAAATTGTCGAAGCGAGGAGATAGGTTGTGCGTTTGAGAGGGGAAGGAGAGAAAAAGAAAAAACCGGAACACCTCTCAGAGTAGTAAAGAGGAAACTGGATATTGTTTGCACAGTAGAATTATTGTATGCCAGTGCTTTTGGCTGAAAAGTGCTTTGGGTGTAAAAACATCCAACGAAACCGTTTTATTATTACTTATTACTTCTACAATTTCCATGACTGATTTTTTTCATTTTTTTTTTTTTTTTTTTTTTTTTTTTTTTTTTTTTTTTTTTTATCTATCGGATGTTTTACGCTTGGACAGTTTTGAAATGCGAAAGGTCTTGACCCCACAAGAGAGATATAACGAGGGGAAAAGGTTAAACGGACGTGAATTGAACTTATTCGGTTGATTCAATAAGTACTATTTGTCCCCCTCTTGGTCATAATGTATTTTGATTTCATTATTAATTTTTCCCCTCAAAAAAAATCGTGAGGTTAACTTTGTGTGCAGGGGGGAAAATAACTTGAAAGATGCTTGACGTTCTCGAAAGGAAGGACGTATATACAGATGCAGAGTGAGAAAGGAATTTTTAGGAAACCAGACAGAAATATGGTTGTATCGTTGATGCCCTGCGACAAAATCCAGGGAAGCGAAAGGGGACGTCGAGTTCCGGAGATATTTTGGGGAGGCGCAATTTTTAAATTGGATGAATGAAGCGAGGAGAGAGGAAAGTTCACGGAAGTTCAAGGAGTTTACGAGAGTCCTTTAACCACAATCAGAAGTTTTTTTACCCATTGCTGCCTAATTTCGTTCCTATTCTTTAAAAAAAACTAAAAACAAAAACAAAAAAAACAGAAAAAGAATCAATTGTTAACACTGAAAGAGTTCTATTTTCAATCCAAGGTGTATTTTTGTGTGTGTTAAAGTCAAGAAACTGCAATTTAATATTGACTAAGGGGGAAAGTCCTTTAACCAAAGGAAAATGTCTGCTGCTTCAAGTAAAAGATTCCTTGTTGTGAAAGTGATTCTCCTTCATGCAATCAGAACTTTACTTCGCGTGAGGAAAACTGTCACAAGTAAACGTGTTTCCTTGCTTTTAAAGAAGTGAGTTCTCTTAGTGAATCTAATATCGTTCTACTCCATTGACAAATGCATTAGTTTGAATTGTTTCACGCAGATACCGTTCAGTCAGCTGCCATATTGAAAAAACTAAGACTGTACAGCACTTGTTTCGTTCCAAAATTTAAAGAATGCAAACCTGTACATCAACTATGGAGTATGGATGTGCATAAATTCCGAATGTTGCAGGGAGAAATTGTTGCACTAATTTTATTATAACGTTGCAGTCGACTTGACCGGTTTTTGCAAATACCGATTTAATTGAATTATAAACATAGGTATGCAACCATATTCGCTCTGCTGCGAACCTGTTGAAAATCGGTCATAAAATCCGCAGGATGAAAATCGGAGCGAACATAAAAATGAAGGTAAATTTTCCTATCATGCATACAGTAAAAATAAAGTGCACCAGAAGTAAAGGGCGGAAAATACTATCGAAGAGGGTGCGTGCGCTTTCGTAGTGAAGTATCTTCATTTTTCAACTCTATGGAAGTGCAAATTATGAAAAATTATGAGTGAAATTATCTCTTTGCTCCTTTTCGCACCATTTTCTACTCCGAAAACTATATGTACGAGAGAATATCAAGGATTTCATGTACAACGAGAGTTGGATCAAACATTTCTGACAATGATAGTGCACAGACAAATTCTTTTGTTTTGCCGACCTTGCCTTTTTAGAAAAAAAAAAATCGCAAAAGATTTTAGTTGAGCGAACCAAACCTTTTTGAAGCAACTTACCACAGCTTCAGTACGCTCATCCAAGGATCTTTTACTGCACCATTATTCTTTCTTTCTTTTGTGTACATCTGGCGACGGTGATTTTTGATTTTCGCGGCTCGAGTAGCTTTTCGCCCCCTTCGCAGTCAATCTCCTCTGACTACCATGCGGCCGATTTCTGACCCCCACCCCTCCCCACGCCCCTCCCGTTCCCCAAACAACGCAGTATTGGCTCCGGCGGGTGAGTTTCGTCTGCGAAGCGCGAACTCGGAGTCTCTGAGTGACAAATCGTCGCGACTCTCAAGATCGACCTGCGTTGCCAAAGTGCCGAGGTAGCTACCGATTTTTCCCCCCTCACTTAACATACACAAAGTTAAATTTTCGGATTTAATAAAGGGAATCTGGCAACACTGAGTTGACAAGGCGACGACGCAACGGTGACGACTGTCACACAGTACTTAATGGCGACGACGTCGCGACGCCACCCCCGAAGTTCAAAACAGCGTTGCCGGACCTCAAATGAAAATCTGCAGATTTAATGCGAGAATATAAACTTTAGCGCTGTCTGCATGGGCGCCTCAGCGGGGGGCAAGAGGGGGCACTCCCCCCCCCTGGAATTCAAAACAGTCAAAATTTCACGAAGAAAAATGAAAGGACCAAAAGAAATTGAAATGTGAATCAAAGGAGTAATAGTTGACGAACTTTATTATTAGTTTAAATTGTAATTTTAACTCACTTTTTACAAGGAATAGTAGAACTATACAGTTATCTAACTCCTATTACCATCTGTTGTCCCTTTATTCATAATATCAAACACGTCAAAATTATTATTATTATTATTATTTGTATACACCTACAATGGCTTGGTAATTGTACACCTCATTTGGATGGGGGGGGATGTTTTCCCTTTTTCCTCGGGGGGGGGGGGGGGGGGGGTGTCCCTAGACCTTCCATTAGGGTTCAACAATTTTGCCTCCCCTTGGAAATTTTTGTGCAGGCGCCCATGACTGTCTGTGTGTGTAATAGATCCGTTCGCTAACTTTTACTATGAAAGATTGAATGATTAATTAATTCTTGAGTAACATACAACGAAAATTACGATGAGCCTATTAAATAATTATGAAATTCACTCAAAGACTCACAAAATTACTTTTAAGTTAAAAGCGTAATGGCGGCGCTAAGCAGATATAGTCATAGAAACCTTTTTAAGCTGTACGAACACGTGCGTCGTGCGTTGGATCCATTGTGTAGTCCTGCAGTTAATACAGGACGTCTTCCATTCGCTGTACTTCATTAAAACTTTAGATTTCATCAAATAGGTCTTTCTCAACCGTAAATAGTTTCAGACAGTAAATAAATAAACAGTAAATACATAAAATAAATACAGTAAAAATATAGATCGATAAGTGATAATCAAACCCATTGTTCGGCGGGTTTTTCATCCGATGAACTTCCAAATGTGGCGGGTGGCCTCTATATTGGCATGGCTCGTAGGTTAAAATCGTTTAGCTTTTAAAAACAGTAAACAAGTTATGGTGAGCGATGATTCGATTACGGATAAGATAATTTTATATGAGACAAAACGAACGATACGCGGAAATAACACATCACGTGATGACCGCCTTCTTTCGGACTCATTCATTCACAAGAATTGAGGATACGGTGTAAAACTAATTGTGAGTATATATATCAGCGTCGGATGGGTCAGGTAAGGCATCCAGGTGCTCAAGAGCCCAGCTGGGTTAATAAGATGCGGTTTCTTGAGATGAGAGAGGCAGTGTTGCCAGATTGAGGGTAAAAAGCCGTATCGTCCCCATTTAAATCAATGTAAAACGTACGGCTTTTTCACCCCATTCTGGCAACACTGGAGAGAGGAATAATTGACGGAGGGAAATTGCGAAGCTGACTGGCCTTCACTCGTGGTACAAGGTCGATCTAATCCGTGGTTTATATATATATATAATTCGTCGAAAAAACGAAGCCCGGAAATACCGAAGGAAAGGTCTGAGAGATTTGAGTCTAAGAAAAATTCTTTCAGAATGTAAGATAACAATAAAAGTTATTCGTAGAAAACTGTCAAGAAAATATGACGCGACGCATAGCCGTAGCCAGGACATCGTAGTCTTTCTCTCTCTTAGCCCATTTAAACGGACAGAAACAGGGGCTGAAGTCACTTGACAGCCCCTATATCCATCCTTTACTAACAAATGCGTTCAAATGAGCTAAGAGAAAGAGAAAGAAAATAGCTATGACGCGACGCATCATGCAAGCTTTCGAAGGCGGGATGTTTCCATTTTCGGCGACGCTGACTTATGAACACTGCGCTGCTGGCGTAGTCTTCGAGACGTATGTATAGGAAATTCCGACAGAGTTTTATTCGTAATCTAGATAAAATCATAAAATAAAAAGAAATAAAATGTAAAGAAGGAATAGCTCGTTTTTGCATGATGAGTGAATCGCTGAAATTCTTGGAAAAATATTGAAATTTTGACTCATCACTATCTCCAGAGATTGCGTGCCACGTGGATGTATGTATCAACCTCTTGTACGTATACCTATGTGTGATCGTACACGGGGAAAAAAAAGACTTGTAGAATCTACCATCTGCGCTGATCTTGGAGTCAGCTATCAAATAAATGCAACGTGCATTATGGTAAATTAAGTTAACTTGTTGGTACATTTTACCATCATTTAGTGAGAGTTACCATACTTCATAGGTTACTCCAAAATCAACTATGCAGAATGCAGACAGTAAAGTCTACCACTTGTTTTTTTCCGTGTACCGTGTATGTATGTGCTTTCTTCCTGTTACTCTCTACAGACCGTTTCTTCATGGGGACTCGAGTCCAGTTTTGAGAAAGTCATATTATTCCCCCGCTTTTTCTTCTATCACTATTTGTTTTGTTTTTCTTTTGCAACATTGTAAATCCTTGATGGGGGGGGAGGAGGGAGCAACTCACCCCCGCCCTCTCCCAAATGAAGCTACTGCATCAAACTTTGAGATTCTCCACCGCGGAAACATCGCCTAAAACTATAGACCAATAATGCTTCACAGGATCAACGAGGTTATCATCATATACAATAAAGATGTTTGAATGTTGATGAATTACAACGTAAATTTCACATTGGAATTTCAGCATTATGAGAATCTCCACGTTCATTCATTCACACGTTGATCATTCTCATTCTCGGTGCATCCCCTCTACACCTACCCTCACCCACTCACCCTCCAAAACACCACTGCCATACAACGGACAAAAGTTTCAGGATAGTTTCCATTCCATCCCAAAAACATAGCATCGATCACATACATGCGACAAAAGAGGTGTTGAAGCGCACGGCGCGGCGCTCCACTAGAGCGCGCGGCCGCGGCGGAGCGGTCGTTATATTCGAACGTCAGAGCGCGAGAGCACACCCGTGCCCGCGCGGTGCCGCTCCAGAAATTCCTGATCTTTTGTTTTCAACCTTTGCGGTCCAATTGTCCAAGTCGTAAGGATTTAGTTGGGTCAAAATTGAATCCGAAGTGATGTAATGCGTGTTGCATACGTGCTAGTGTCGGGGGGAGGGGAGAGAGGTGCCGGGCGCTATGCGACAAAACGAAACATTAATTTGTGCGCGCCGATTATGCGACTATATAGTAGCGCGAATGCGACTACTATTTGGGGCTCTATACTCTCTGTATAGCGTCGCGTTGTGATTTATGCTGGGTTCGCTGGAACTTCAGTTCCCCCCCCCCCTTCCCCAATTCTGCACCCCCACCGTTTCTCTTTGCCCCCTCACTTTCCTGGAATCGATACACGTCAACTAGATTGCGGAGAATGTACACGCGGACCCACTCTGCCCCCCCTCCCCCACGCGTGCGTCACGACTCACAGTAAGATGAAAATCACGGTCGAATCAAAGAGCACGGTTTCATCATGAACGTGGTTTTTGTAATTTTCCGGAAACTGCATTAATAGATTTCTAGAAAAGACCCTTGCATTGAGGGGGTTGACCCGGGAATTCCCACTGTAGTTTTAGATACTCACGTTCGGAAAATGATGAAGTACGAGGAGATATCAAACGTCACGTGTGACTTTGACATTTATCTCATATGGCGTTATCCTTCTCTCTCTCTCTCTCTCTCTCTCTCTCTCTCTCTCTCTCTCTCTCTCTCTCTCCTCCAATTTGAATGCATGTGTTAGAAAAAGAGAGCAGAGGGGGTCATCATGACACTTTAGCTCCTTTCTCTGTCCTTTTCGTACACACGCATTCAAATGGGAGGAGAGAGAGAAAGACAGATTCCTGAATCTCTCTGTGCAGGACGTGCAGAATTCTAAGATCCACTTCTGTGGTTCGAGTATCAAACCTCTCGATGCGCAATGTGGTGTGGCTTCACAAAGGGGCTCTTGCTATACCTTTCGCAGTAAGCGATTGAATAGTTTATTCTTGAATAAAATGCAGCAAAAATTAGGTGCGATGAGTGTATTAAAAAATTACGTAATTTTACCACGGACTTACAAAATTACTTTTAATTTTAAGGCGCAATGATGGAGATACGCAGGTAAGTACCAAGGGAAATGTCTATTTAATGTGAGGCTTTACTCTGTGTGTTTCTTTAGAGAGAGTGACAAATTGGACAGAAATTTTCCCGCGACAACTGCGTGGTCACGTCATTTATGAACAAAGATGGTGGAGCTATGCTTATATCATGGGGGATTCCTGTCTAATTTATTCGTCTCTCTCTCTCTCTCTCTCTCTCTCTCTCTCTCTCTCTCTCTCTCTCTCTCTCTCTCTCTCTCTCTCTCCCTCTCTCCCTCTCTCTCTCTCCCCCTCTCTCTCCCCCTCTCTGTAAAAAAAACACATAGAATAGTTTCAAATTGGATAGGAATCGTCCACGGTACCTATGTAGTTCTGCCATGACCCCTTGTTCTGTACCAAGTCATTTCGTTAGTCTGTTAAAGAATTTTCAATTTTTTTAATGTGCTCATCGTAATCGTGGCTAGATTCCACTATTCAATCGCTTATGGCAAAACGTAGGAAGAGTCCCACTATGTGAGATAACGGATTTAAAAAAAAAAAAAAAAAAAAAAAAAAAAAAATGCATGAAAAACGCTCCATCGTCGTTTCGCGCCAAATTCAGCTATTCAATCCTTGTGATTGGACACAATACTCACCGCTGCGTGGATGACGTCACACACGTGCATTTCTAACAACCTAAAGTTCACGATTTCGTTGCACTACTGTGCGACATAACGGACGAAGTACAAACCCGACCGGCGACCGAACAAATTGCGGCTCACGCGATAATAGATATTACCTGGGTTTTCAATCGCGGATAGTGAAGGGGTAGTAACTGGTTGGAGGGGGGCAAAATAGCGTCGAAACAATCGAGGGAATAGAATAGAATAGGTGTGTAATCATAACCAATAGGGGCTCGTCGTTTGGACCCTCCTCCCCTCCCTCTCTCTCTCACTCTCACTCTCACTCTCACTCTCTCTCTCTCTCTCTCTCTCTCTCTCTCTCTCTCTCTCTCTCTCTCTCTCTCTCTCTCTCTCTCTCTCTCTCTCTCTCTCTCTCTCTCTCTCTCTCTCTCTCTCTCTCTCTCTCTCTCTCTCGCTTTCCCTCTCGTTCTCTCGCATTTCATACTCCTATTCCTGTTCCCTCTCTCTCGCTCCTGCAGTTCCGCGCTCGCCGATCCTGAATCCGGACGAAGGAACGAACCTGGCGCAAGTATTTCGCGCCGGCGTTCCTAGCGTTTTCGCGAAAGGAAAACGCGCTTGAACAAACATTTGAGCCACCACATATGTCCCCGCACCAATTATATGTTTGTACTGGAGTATTTGTTTGCCCCCTCTACCAACCCCCACCCCCACCCCACCCCCACCCCAACCCCCACCCCACGCAGCGCCCCCTCTCCGCATCCGGGTGCTTATATGTACATTATTGTCGATAATTCCTCTCACCATCAACGGTTTGACAAATAGTCCACCGCATCGACGATCGCAGGGTTGGGGTGTGGGAGGGTGGGGAGTAGGGGGTTGGGGTGGAGATGGGGGCTTTGGGAAGTGGGAAGTGAGAAGAGCGCAATAGAGTTTTCTATTTTAAGTATTTGAATGTAAAAGGAGGAAAAATTAAATATCGACGGGGTGTAAACTGAAAATTAACAAAGCGGCGCTTAAATCAACCATTGTCTATTCTCGGTGTTCACGCTTTATCCGCGGACTCTTTACCACTCGATCCGTCAGGGTTGCCTATTTGCCGGAGGATATAGGAAAATCCCACCACTCGACGGCCGCTGGTTTGAAAGTGGTAGATAAAAGGAGCTTACAGAATTTTTTATCATTGCTTTTTTTTTTTTTTTTTTTTTTTTTTTTTTTTTTTTTTTGCACCGCGGGATTAATGATTAACGTTTTCAAAGTTCCGACAATTTTGAGCGATTTAAAAAGTTTTCACGCTTGGTGGGAAACTGAAGATTGCGTAATATTTTAGGACACTGAATCCCTCAAAAATCGATACTTTTGCATAGGTTCAAATGGCAAAAAATACGCACGATCCGCCACTAGAATATTCTCGGAATCGATCCTTTCCATAGCTTTCATACGAAAGGGATAAATCGTGCGGATATCAATCAATAGCGCCTAGCTACTCTATACTTGGCAACCATGGTTCGGAAGTGTTTGTTGGTAGTCCCCTCATATGCACTCTCTCTTTCTCTCCGCATTCAGCACCAGCTCACCATGCTCACCACTCACCAGAAATTTCAATGCTAATCATATTTACACAACTAATATCTGTGTCATGTTAAAAGCTTTCTGTATTCAATGCGTATAATTAATCTCCACTTCTCTTCAATTGTTGTTCGATGTTTTTACCCCCCCTCCCCCCCTCCCCCCATCCCCCCCATCCCACGCCTCCGGCCACCTAACCTCACCCCCACCCAATCATCCCTCCTTGAACCCCTTCACTCATTCTCGCGCGCACGCCGCGGTCCATTCAAACCATTACAACTGCATCGTCGCCCCTCCCCACCCCTCCCCACCCCCTCCCCGCCACCTCCCCACCCCCTTCACACCGCAACCTCACCGCACTTCCAATTCACGTGTATGAAATATTGCGTCCACGCGAATCCAAGGTCATTCCGGCGTAATGCGGTGCGCTCTTCCTACGGATCGCTAATTCAATTTGTCCGTGATCCGATCTCGGCAAGAGCGCACTCGACGTTTTCCACCGCTCGGACCCGCGTAGGTAGAAACAGGAATTTGTATTTCCCTCTCTCCTTGATCACCTTTTAAGGTGGATCCTCAGCGTTTAGTTCCATATTCTGCCACCAGAAAAAAATTCGTTCTTTAAATGGAAAAAAATAATGGTAAACGCAAAAGAATGAAAAAAAGGGCTTCGATGGAGCCTCGGAAGCAATCTAAGGAACATTTTAGCACAAACCGTATACTAAAATGTTACGAAATAAGCGAGAAACTATTGAATTTCGTAAACCCCCTAATAGCGTCCAATTCTATATTGGACGCCATTAAGGCGTTTACGAAATTCAATAGTTTCTCGCTTATTTCGTAACATTTTAGTATACGGTTTGTGCTAAAATGTTCCTTAGATTGCTTCCGAGGCTCCATCGAAGCCCTTTTTTTCATTCTTTTGCGTTTACCATTATTTTTTTCCATTTAAAGATCGTATCTTTCTCTGGTGGCAGAATACGGAACTAAACGCTGATGATCCACCTTAAACACACGTATTAGAAAAGGATAGCATAGAGGGCCATCACGTGACTTTAACCACTATCTCGGTTCTTTCCTAACGCACGCGTTCTGATGCGGGAGGAGAGAGAGAGGAAAAGACGATTTCCTGGATCTGCGCAAGTAATCGCACCTCTCTGAGTGCAGCGAATACCGGATGACGGGTGTCTCCTATCCCTTCTGCTCTACTTATG
Organism: Trialeurodes vaporariorum; assembly: GCA_011764245.1. Taxonomy (NCBI): domain Eukaryota; kingdom Metazoa; phylum Arthropoda; class Insecta; order Hemiptera; family Aleyrodidae; genus Trialeurodes; species Trialeurodes vaporariorum. The sequence goes on from VMOF01000001.1 coordinate 39,762,063, forward strand.
ACAACCCCCGCCCCTCCCCTTACATCCACCCCCTCCCCTATACAATCGTGGTTACAGCGTCGGACAGTCCGAAGTATGATTTTCTCTTCTCGATTCCTACAGTAATCCTCCACCGAGTTTGATGCACAGCACACGTAGGGCCACGAGTAACGCGCGACGTGCCATCGCACTATGGTCTGAGGTTGAAAAAGAAAGTGGCTAAAAAACCAGTGAAAAAAAAAGTCTACAAAAAATGTTGTTTTTTCAGACTTTCAAGCTTCATTCATAACTTTCCAGTGACAGCAATAGATTTAAATTATTTGTATAAAGTATTTTCTTCAATGGGGCTTTTGCAAACTTTTACAACGAGCAAAAAAATAGTCCAATCTGATGTAGAGACCAGCGAAAATCACGAAAATCACATTAAGAAAGTCTAACATTCAGTAATAAACTCACATAACTGCTATAACGCCAAGATCGTAATGACGGTTCAACGCAGGCATCATGATAGATTCCTGTCTATTATGTCACTTTCTCTACGGAAACACAAAGATTTGTCTCAATTTAGATAGGAATCTCCCATGATACCTGCGTCTCTCCGCCATTAAGCCCGATTCTGAGAGTGAATTTTGCGATTTTTCAGAGTACTCACTACTCATCATCGTCATTTTTACAGGTTTTTATGCAAAAATCAACACTTCAATCCCCTATGACAAAGGTTTGCGAGAGCTCCATCATTTGCCTTGAAAGTTTACAATTGATAAATTGACGATAAATTTACTTTCTGATTTTTTGCCACTTTTTGACGATGTCTACCTATTGTGCGCCAAGCAAGTCAGTCCTGATATTTTCATTACTGCATCACGACTATTGTATTGCTATAAATTATTTACGAAATTTTCATCTCCCACACCTCCTCCTGCCGCATAAGTTCTGCTCATTGATGAATCCCTATCAGTGTCGCATGTGCAATCACCCGCAACGTTGCCAGATTGTGGTGAAAAAGCCGTACGCTTTACATTGATTTAAATGGGGACGATACGGCTTTTTACCCTCGATCTGGCAACTACGGCTTTTTACCCTAGATCTGGCAACGCTAAGTCACCGTACACGGTGACAACAGATCGATTGTGTAGAGAAAATAAGCTGCTATGGAGTAAATACGTGCAAAAGAAAAAAACAAAAAAAAACCTATGGGGTTCTTGCTAAATTTTGATACATACGATTAAATAAGTAAAAATTGCGCAACGGACCAATTGATAAAACGTTTCCTGAACTCGAACTTTTTAAGATGATCCAATGAGCAATTCTCACTCACAGTTTCGAATTGACTCAAAAGTCAAACTTTCGCTGAGGGCCTAAGCCGATGGATTTAAGTCAGTGGATTAAAACAACTGACGATCCCTTCAGTATCCGTCGATGCAACCCTCAATCCTCGCGCGTATGGAGAGATGCCGATTTTTTTTTTTTTTTAATTGCATCCTGAAGGTGTCCAGATTTATTTCTCTTTGGCTCTAAATTTATTAAAATCTAGTTCAAAAGAGCAGGATGAGAGTGGAGGGCGTTTCAGAAAAATAGGCGGACACAGACCGACCATCTTTGTGATTTTTCAACTTTATTTCTCATATTACAAGAAAAAAATAAATGAGAGTGAATTTTGAAAGTTGCCTTTTCATTCAGGAACATTTTAAAATCAAAGGGTCAAAGCCACAAGCAAGTTTTGTTTCATTTGAAGGAGTAAAAATTAAAATTTGCCAATGATTATCGATCTCAGGGCTGCCGTTTTGCGTATAATCGATGCTATTTTTCAATTCACCGATGATTCCACCGGTTGAGAAAAGATTACACAGTTCAGTTCAGTGTATGACTGTAATGCACGAAAATACTCTGATCTGTAATCTTTCCTTAATCGGTGGAAACTCCGTTGATTAATTAAAATATCCGCAAGTTGTTTAAAGTCATCGACGACTCCACCGGTTGAGAAAAGATTACAGATGCGAGTATTTTAGTTTATTATAATTCATGCACTGAACTGAACTGTGTATTCTTTTCTCAACCGGTAGAATCATCGGTGAATTGAAAAATAGCATTGATTATACGCAAAACGGCAGCCCTGATGATCGATCTAGAGGTGCGCCTAAAAATTCTGAAACTAACTCTATCTTGTGATTGACATTCACTGATGTGACATGGTGACGTCACAAGTAGGTACGTGTATCGTTCATCGAACGACGAACTCACATCAGTTAACAATCGGTCCGTCACGTAACAAAACAAACATGTTCCTACAAGTAGGGCCGTAAAGGGTTGGAGAAGGGAAGGGGGGAAAGGGTTATATTTGTTTTGATTTCGGATTGGATCGCTTTTTAGATTCGGACTAATGAGGACAGGGCAAGGGGGCAAGGCACACTGACATCACATCACAGGCATCAGGAACTGCGGGAGAGCGCGGAAAATCCGCGATGCGTTCGACTGTAATTGAAAGGACAAGAGAGAGAGACTGCGGGTTGTGCGACACAGTGGTAAGAAAATTAACAAAATCCTGGAAAAATAGAGAGTGACTGGTTGTGAGACACAGTGGTAAGAAAATTCAAGTAATACTGGAGAAATGGAGAGAGCAAACGTAAATGGATAGAGCTCACGCATTTTGAGTTTCGGGTGGACGGATTCTGAGAAGTAGCGGTGCTTGAATCCATAGATTGCATCAACATGCATAGATAGACAAATGCGGTTGGTTAGCAAACGAAGTCGTAACTATTTGCTAGACAACCACTACCGATCCGTTTTTATACATTTCGGAGGCAAGCACAGCTACTTGTAAGAATCCGTCCACCCGATACTCCAAATGCGTGAGCTATAAACGCCTACAGCTGTTTATGCTGATTAATCCCTTTCACGGAAGTAGTAAACGTGTATCAGTCTATGTAACATGGGATTCAATGAAAGAATAGACATTCTGCAAACAGTTGAGTGAGCTAAGGTCCCTAGAGAAAACCAGGTACTCTCGCTTGAGATTCTGGAGGTCTTCTGCGTAGCGGACGTTTGAATTCACGTGTATTTAAATGGACGGAACCAACTTTTTCATTTCTACTTTTAACTATCTTTTGAGACTGAGTTTGAAACAAAATTTTTTTAACTTAAACTAGATCCTTTGAACTTCAATTCTGAGAAGTATCTTAGATACCAGTCAATTTTTTCATAGGTAAACAGCCCTCTGAAACAACCTCTAACAAAGTTGTGGGTGGGGAAGGGTAGAGGGGGCCTAGATGCTAGCGATGAGCGGAGAGAGGAGGGACTCGGCAGCTCCGTCCGGCTCTTCTCGGAAATACTCAACATCGCCCGGTGGTCTTTCACGCGCTTCTGATTGGCTCAGAGGAATGGAGGTCCTCTTCCCATAGTGAGAAAGGGGAATCGAGTGCCTGGTTTTCTCTAGGGACCTTAGAGTGGGCCATCGATGTTCTTAGAAAATTTTCCACTACTTTGAACGTGTTTTTAATTTTGAACGCTCTCAAAAATCCCAATAAAACTCAAATCCCAAAATACGCGTGCATGAAAGGAATGTGCGCCCTTCCTTCAAGAAATTAATCAATTGTACTATTGCACTCTTAAAATTTGAAAAGTTTCAAATTCAAATTTTAACAATCGTCAAATCATTAAAGGGTCTCGGGTTTTTTTTTCTTCTTCTGCATATCTTCTCATATCCTTGGTTGTAGGTTGTAAAAGTCAGTTCTCCGTGAAAGGATGGACTGAAAAAGTGTTTGAGTCGACTTTCATTTACCTACTATCTAAGTTTTCCAAGTTTTCTGGTTGCGCCGCTGAAGTTTCTTCAGAAAAAGAAAACAAAATTCTGTACTTTCACGGTTAGTGGATCTTCATGCGTAAGGATCAAAAATCAGCAAGACTTACAAGTTCAGAAAAATTCTACATCTCCTCCTCCTGCGAAAACCGATTCACGTGAATCCACTATCTGCCGTATTGGCGTCATCAAACATTTACCATTACGTTTTATATCGCGATAGTAGACTAGTAGTTAAAGTGAAGCAAAGTATACTCGCTTGTTCATCCTCATAATTGTAATCCTACCTATCCTGCTTATAGTCTTCCATTTTATTCTTATCTACTTATTTATTAATTTATTTATTTATTTATTCAATTTTGTATTCTTTTTAATCATTAAATCATTCAATTAATTAAAGCCCCCTTCCCTCTCAACAATTTTATCATTACTACTATCATAGCGCATCATCATCTGTATTTCATACGAACATAGCAATTAAGCAATGGTGTTTAGAAATATGTAAAATATATGCATTTGGTTACATGCATACATAATTTAAAGCTATTTTTATCATAAGGAAACAGCAATTTTTGAACATAACATGTGTGTAATTCTGCTAATACAGTGTTATTAAAAAACAAAACAAACAAAAAAACAAACAAAAAAACAAAAACAAAAACACAAATTACACCTCCTCTTCCCGCGAAACCCAATTCACGCAAATCCACTCCCTGCCCCATTGACGTCATCAAACCATCACCATCACATTTCCTATCACAGCGGTATAGACGAGTAATTAGTGTGAATCAAGGCATACCTATATGGGGGTTCCTTTTTTATTCTATTGGCTAGTACAAACATGTACACAATACACATAACCTATGTGGTGGTTTATTGCACATTATTCACACGCATCACCCACGGATAGTTTTGCTTGGACAAAATCTCCCGCGTATTGAATCCATTTAATGATGCTCTCTAGAAGGTATAGAGAACATACATATTCCATACCTACTTGTACACAACAAGCTGTACCTACGCACGATTGCATAGGCCAAGCCAGTCAGTGTTTAGATAAGTACTCACTTATGGATGAGTGCTCTTCATGGATGAATTTGCATCAATGAATGAGAGAGAAAGAGAGAGAGAGAGTGAGAGAAAGAGAGAGAGAGAGGGAGAGAGAGTGAGAGAAAGAGAGAGAGAGAGAAAGAGCTATCTTCGAACAGTGTTGTCATGTAGTTCGGATAAACCAATTTAATTCTAATTTACACTAGGGCAATAAAAGGCGCGGTACGATTTGACAACACTGTTTTCAGTGTTCGCGAGCGTTGCTTGCTTCCATCCCCTTCATCCCGAAACCCAATGATGCAAGCCCATAAATATTGATTAGTCCAACTCTCATAATAAGGTCTAGGACTAGCGATGATTGTCGATTGATGGAGGATATTTGTTTGCTTTCGGTATTGCTCTACGAAGTTTGATGTGCGTTTCCGTATTGATACGCGTTCTCCTCCTCTTTGTTTTTGTTCTCTGCCTCGAATACATATTTTTTCTATTCGTGCATGGCGCGTACTTGTCTCTGTGAGTGTGTTTATTTGTTTGTGTGTGTACTCGCGAAGCACATAAGATCTTTCGTGGAATGCCATGACGCGGTAAGAAAGTTCTCATCACATTACATAGCTCGACATCAATTTTGGATTCTTTAAAAAATTGACCACTGAGATCCATCCAAAAGATCAAAAATTCCCAAAGCCACGTGAATGAATGTCAGTTCCACAGTATACAATGGTTCTGAAAGGGTTAAGAAGCTGAGAAAGGAATGATACATACAAAGGAATGATCAATTAACCGCCTTTAATTCCTGGTACAGGCAAAATGAACACCGTGAAGGAGGAACACTTAACTACCTACTCAATCCAAGGGAGGGAGTGTCAAATCCTTAAAATAACCTGATTTTCTGAAAGTGTTCAGAAGCTGAGTAAGGAGTGATACATTCCAAATAAGGGACGGGAGCAGATGGAACTAAAAGATCACTTCACATTACTACGTCAGAGAAATTTCTTCCCGGAAACGAGAGAGCGCGCTAGGCAGGCAGGCAGGCAGGCGCGAGTGTGCGCATGTCGATGTTTGTTCATCAAGAGCGTCTATGTATGCGAGGGAATTGTGGGTGTGCGAGTGCGGGTGCAGAGACTATTAAGGACGTTTTCATTAGATAACTTATTGCATGCAGCGGTGAAGAGTGAGTGAGTGAGTGAGTCGAGAAAGGGGGTTGAGGGTGGCGGTTGGGGGGACTTGAGGTGAATCCCCGAGAACCGACCAAACGAACAAGGAGACCCAACAACCGAGGACAGTAGTTGATGTTTAATGAAAAGTAGGTAGCCCCCTTTGTCATCTTTTTAGGCGTAATTAATGACTTTTGTCGTCGTCGCTCACCACAGAATAACATGCACGGTTGCCGGATAGGGCGGATAATTGCGAATTTTCAGACTCGTAGGGGAGGGGGTGAGGTTTATTTGCGTTTGTCCCCAAGTGACTTGTGTACTACTGCATAGCGAATCGTGTACTACAGCAGATCATAGCGAATAATGCACTACTGCAGAGCATAGCGAATCATGTACTACTGCAGATCATAGCGAATCATGTACTACTGCAGATCGAGAGCAGAGCAAACATCATCAAATTTTACGTTGATTTCAACGAGCAGTAGGAAAAGTATCCTGAAAATGGCGATCCGGCAACAAGGACCGAGGGAGTAACCTCAAAGCTCAAAGTATTTTTGCACAATTAAAAAGCCTCGTCTACAATACTTCGCTCTCCTGCGCGACAGCCGCGCGGGGCGAGCTTCGAGCTACCACATAGTACTAGCCACAAGGAGCAGGTCCACGAGGAGGGGGGGGGAGGGAGGAGGAGCGAGCAATGCGCTCTCTTCAAGCTTTAGCCGGCGCGTGTCATTTATCATCATAGACTTTTAAAGCACCCGAAGCTTTTCGTTTTTCGCGAGCTTTCGAGCTTTCTCTCCTTGTCATGTCGGAGCGCGATCTCGGCTGCGGAGGCGGACGGGGTGACTCTGGTGACTGGTTGACTGGTGAGTGTGACGCGACGACTTATTTTCTATTTTCCTACTTTATTTTGTAACCCCCCCCCCCCCGCCACAAAGTTCCCGCCTCTCCACTCCGCCCCAGTGGTTAGTGACGACACGGCGGCTTTTCACTCGTGGTCGACTCCTCTCCTCCGTCTTGGCAGTTGCGCTCCATGTCCTCTTCTATTTTTTCTCTTGTCTCCCTTTTCCCGCTCTCTCTCTCTCCCTCCCTCCCTCCCGCTCTCTCCCTCCCTCCCTCCCTCCCGCTCTCTCCCTCCCCCCCTCTCTCTCTCTCTCTCTCTCTCTCTCTCTCTCTCTCTCTCTCTCTCTCTCTCTCTCTCTCTCTCTTCTCTCTCTCTCTCTCTCTACATCTCACCCTTTCTCTTTTAATAAGTTTCATTTTTTGCTTTGAAAACTTGAATTGATTATAAGCAAGGCATCAAAACGAAAGTACAAAGTACGAAAAAATAAATATGTAGAATGAGGCTCTTGCTAACTTTTGCAATGAGCGATTGAAAAGTTGATTCATGAGTGAAATCAAGCCAAAATAACGATGAGTACATTAAAAAATATCGACATTCACTCTCAGACTCACAAAATGACTATAAGATGTACGACGTAATGGCGGAGCCATGCATGTACCAATAGAGATTTCTATCTATTTTGAGGATTTTCTCTTTGCATTTCTTTAGAGAGAGTTACAGACTGATAGGAATCATCTATGACACCACTTAAGAAAAAAGGCGGAGCTATATACTATACAGGTATCATAGAAGATTCCTACCCAATTTGCCTCTCTTTCTCCCTCTAGATTCTAGAAACATACTGTTGAAAGTATCAAATTAGACAGAAATCTCTCGTAGTATCTGCGAAGCGCCGCCACTACCCTTCGAAATTCAGGTGATTTTGTGAGCCTAGAAGTGAAAGCCATGATTGTTTTTAGAAACTTCGTCGTCAATTTTGCTGGTTCTTAAGGAAGAATCCACAGTTCAATCGCAAATGGCAAAAGTTAGCAAGAGCTCCATTATGATTAAATGGTATTTTGTGCGTTGAGGGTTGCATAAATACCTTGTCAGGGCATCTTTGAACCTGTAATAGTGCATAGTGCATCTGCGCGAGAGTGAAAAGCAGGCCTACACGTATACTATCGACAAGCGTTAAACGAGACGATGAAAAAAAAAAAATATCAGAGCATTCACTGTAGCACAGCAAAGATCAAAGACGGAACGAATAAGGACACAAAATTCCATAGAGAGGTGAGGAATCCATCCTCGGACTTTTGAGTGCATCTTTTTTTTATCTCCTCCGTGAACCTTTTACCTCCCTCACTAAAAGAGATTTGCGGAAACGACCGAGAGTTGAAACCTCATTTTTGTTGCTTAAAAAAGGCATCGCTTTAGAAATCCATTTCAATTCCCTCCTGCATTCATATTTGACGAAAGCCTGACTTCGATAGGTTCCCACGCGGGCACGACTTCGATAGGTTCCCACGCGGGCACGGGTGAAAACTTCGAGAAAATTGATCAAAAAAACATTATTCTTTGACAATATTCCGCACCTAGAAATACAGAAACGAAAACGAGAATAGCAACGTGACGAAGAAAGCGAGGAAAATCGCTCAGAGGTGCGAGAAACCGGGCGGTAAAAGCGAGAAAAATGCGTTAAAGTGGCAAAAGAAATCCGGAGGGCAAAATATCTGAACACCGCCAGACGGTGGGATAAAAAACAAAAAAACAAAAACGAAAAAACCGAAATAAAGGCTAGAACGAAATAAGTACCAGGATGAGACAGAAAAAGCGAGAGAAAATAAACAGGGATACAGGATACAAATTCAGAGAAAGCATATTTTTGCGACAAAAATGAAATATATATACGAATCGATTGGGTGGGGAAGATGGGGGGTAGGGGAGTAAAAAAAAGCGAAAATATAAACAACGCAATAAAAAAATGAAAATAAATAGAAAATTGGAGCGAGCGTGAGGGTGGGGAAAGTAGTAAGGTAGGGATGATGGAGGGGAGCGGAGCGGGGAGAAGGGCCGAAGGAGGTGACGGATAAAGATTCGATTTGTTTGTTTTGCATATTAACACACATCTGCGCTGCGTCTTTGTCTCTTGGCGTAGATTATGTATCGCTTCGAGGGATCAATATTTACTCGTCACATATTGACGAGTCTCTTATTAAATGGGTATACGGTGAAAAGCGTTGCCTTCTAGCCTCTATCCCCTTTCCAAACCGAGTTGCCACGTCTATAAGCAATGAAATAAAACCCCCATATTTTCTATCCAATATCCTTATTACTGGGGTAGGGGGGAGGGGATGGAGATGCTTGACCCAATTTCGGAAATTAAATCTAAACACCAACACAGGGTGTAAATGTGAATGAGATATCAAACACATATGTTGTAAAATATTTATGCATAGAAAAAACAGGAAAAAGCACTTTGGTAGCGTTGACAAAACCTTTGGTAGAAAAATGACCCAGCAAAAGACTTTAGTTGAGCTAACCAAAGGTTTTGTACGCCTGACTAAAGACATTTTGTTGGGTGAACTAAAGATTTGGTTAGCTCAACTAAAGTCTTTTGCTGGTCATTTTTCTACCAAAGGTTTTGTCAGCGCTACCGAAGTGCTTTTTCCTGTTTTTTCTGTGTGGATATTAATAAAAACATTTTTTAATTTCTCAATGGAAGTTACCTGCACAAGACACTAGCAAGTCACTAAATGCGTGAGTCGATTTAGGGTCGATCCAGTCACGTGACGGCGAGAGCCAGTTCATTCAAAAAAATACTGTGAATCGAAGTGCATGGTACAGTCAAACGCGAAAGTTTTGGCAGTCCAGAATTTTCACCAAGCGCAAGAAGTAGGCACAAAAAAAGGAACAACAAATCGCAAATAGTCGAATTTTTGGGACAAAAGTCTTCTAAATACTTTTTTCCAAGATGCAAGTCAAAATATCAGGACCAATTTTCAACTATAAGCCAACATTTCATTCCTCCTTCCTGTGCTCGGTGAAAATTCTTATGACTGTCAAAACACTTGCGTTTAATAATAGGTGAGAAATACAAGGTGTTACAAAACACACACACACAGTTTGACACGTGAGTTTTTTAACACCTTGTATATCCATTTCTTAACTAAACGGAGGAGGTGTTAAGTTTATGAAAGATGGGAAGTATAGTTTTCTTAAACTGTCAGTGGCAGTTGGAGTAATAGGCAAATCTGATTATCCCCATTTAAACCTACGTAAAATGGTCCATCTTCAGGGGATTCACTAAATCTCTGAGAAATCGATACTTTTGTAAAGGTTCAAATGACAAAACACATGGTTGCAAAACAGCACGAGCCGCCACTGTAAACTGTGCAGACTGCAAGGCCTACTTCCTACTTCCAAGTGCAAACCAGTGGCGTGGCGTGCAATTTGGCAACGTTGTATTGTGTCCATTTAAACCCATGTAAAAGGTCGAATCCGAAGGTGTTTACTGAACACCCAATACTCCGATCTTTTTCATGGGTTCAAATGAACGAATTGCAACGTTGAAAGGTTCAAGAATATTACAAAATCACGGACTCTTGAAATGGCACTTTTGGGGAATTTCTGAGGTCTATATCTTAAGAGCCACTGAACATACGAACTTGAAATTTTGGCAGCTTGTTTAGATAGTGCATTTTACCAGCTCACAAAATTTTCTGAGCCTAATATACATTTTTGATTGAGTTAAAGAGGAGTGAAAAACGGGCATTTTGCCTCCTATCAGAGTTGCTTGTTTAGTGAACTTAGCTGCGGTGCAATACCGTCCACCCAGTGGCGGCTCGTGCAGTTTGGCAACAATGTTTCTCCTTTAGTTGATTCTATGTAAAACAATCGATTTGGCAGTGAAGCAGCGCAGCGCAGCAGTGGCACAAGCCGCCACTGCGTCCACCAAAACAATATTTTCAGTTGGGTCCGCCAAAATTCCAAAAAATGCTAGAAAGTTGCGAAATGCAACAGGTGTGGATGGCCACCAACCCTCTTACAGAAAAACAGACCGGTAGAATTTACCGTCTACATAGTTGATTTTGAAGTCTGCTATCAAGTAAGTGTGGTAAATTTTACCATCATATGGCAAATGCAACGTACCTTGTGGTAAATTAAGATAACATTTTGGTACATTTCACCACGAAGTACGTTGCATTTACCATACTTGATAGTAGACTCCAAAAGCAGCTATTCATACGGTAAATTCTACCAGTCTTTTTTTACGTGTGGACATGTAAAATGGATGTTGGTAAGTAATTATTATTCCATTGTTATAAATACTATATAACATACACTTCCTGGAAAGAAAAAAAAATAGTTGGCAAGTCCCACCCCCCACCCTGTATAAAATTTAGTATGATCAGTACCGATCGAAATTCAACCCCTCCTCCTCCGCGGGGTGGGGGGGGGGGTTGTTAATCATCGTTCGATAATTTAGGCAACACTGCGTCCTTCTTTCGACTTAAATTTACTGGGTCGTCGAGAGGATTTCGGACGGCGACGACGGTGAGATGACAGCGAGTGGTCGGAAAATAGAAAGGGGATGGGTATGCGGTGAAGGGGGGGGGGGGGGGGGGGGGGTTTGAGTAGCGGGGTGGGGGGGGGAGTTGTCGTGTGCAGTTAGCTTTGTAGCTTTTTGACTATAGTCAAGAACACTGCGTATCCGCGTATTCGATTTCACTGGTAAAATATTTGTATTACTTACACCGCGCGATGTTGTACTTACGAGCGACTCGCGGTTGTCAGATGGTGCAGCGAAATCTGTAAAATCCATCATTTATTCGAATCAAGTATTTTGAAGATTCCTGAAGATTCCTGATTTTGAAGTGCACCATCTGTCAACCACGACGGACATCGAACACATGCTGAAACAAGACGCGTCCCCCAATAGACGGGGCGGGTTGGGGTTGGCGGTTTCGCGGTGCATCGAATCTCTTGATCCAGGCAAACCAGCGGGAGAGAGATACTATGAGACAGGTATGCAATACGCAATGCACCTGATAAGTGTGCTTTAAGGTATCCAGTGTGTTGCGTATTGCATAATCTGTCCTAGTGATTATATATCAATTAAACCTGATAAGTGTGTTTTAAAGGACCAATAAATGTTCGACACTGAAGGGCTTTGGGTCGTACCTAAAAATGGCGATTCTAACCTCACATTTCTTTGACGGCACATAAGAATGTTGGGAGCGCTCCCAACTTTACGTTACTTATAGGGCGGGTCTAGAGTCAACCCGACTCACCATATGCTGCGAATCGTTGGTTAATGTCTCGCAGTACATATTTTGAGGTTAATTTACGGTGTTGCCATTTATAAACGGTCCGATGCTGTCCGTTGAAAGATGGCCGATGCTTGTTGAGGTACTTGGGGCGGAATTTGGGTCCTCGAGGACCGTCTGTACCGAACATTTATTGGTCCAAGGTATCCAGTGTGTTGCGTGTTGCATACGCCATCCTTGTACTAATTAAACCTGATAAGTGTGTTTCAAGGTATCAAGTGTGCGTTGCGTATTGCATAACCTATCCCAAAGTTTGTGTACCAATTAAACTCGATAATCGGGTTTTAAAGTATCCAGTGCGTTGCGCACTGCATAACCGGTCCCGCATTGTTTCTGTACGAAAATGGAAGAAGTGGAAACAAATCAGCTATGTGTTAGGTTACCTTGCCAATGGAGTCAGTTAGCAATAACATGCGAGGAGGCGGCAACGTGATGATACATTCGATGAATCACGACGTCGAAAATTGAGGTAAGCCGCGGTGCAAAAGCGAGGCTCTGAAACAGACAACAGTAAACATATACGGATTAGCAAAAGAAAGTTAAGTACAATTGATTATTGAAAAACTTTACAACAGCTTTATGGGCGGCCAATTTCTACATAAAGCCCAAACGTGAGCAAAACATAAATATGAGTTTTGTTTCCGGTATGTACAGTATATACAGTCGCAGAAAAAAAGAATGCCGGACGACTACTTAGATTTCAAGGTTGGTAGGCCACCTGTAATGTTTAAATTCAATTGAGATAAGAATAGCTGGTAGCCTAACCTTTAGGAGTCATCTGAAATTCTTTTTTTCCCCTACAGTACCTACACATTACGTAGTACAAAAATTAGCCCTGAAAGCTTTTATAGGAAAATTTCAGGAGATACTAGCTGATTTTTGCAACGAGCTATGCAAATGGAGGGGCTGTGCTAGGTTTTAAGTTCCATCCCAAAAAAAAGCAGCATGGACGCTCTGATTCTGGTTTGTTTGCCTCATTATTTTTAACCTTAAACCAAAAGTAGTAATTAATTCAGTGGACATTAGTTTCAAATGAAAAGATAAGCCATGTAAGTGTTTTAGAGCAGCTATCTGAACACAGAATTCTAAAATACAGCTATCAGGTGATAAAATGTTTCTTGTTTCTATCACATGCCAGTTTCATTGTCGTGCAAATCCTTCCAAAAGAAGTAGTTATATCGATTCCAGTGCCAAAATAGCATCCCCACAACACTTTCACCTTCGTTTCAAACCAATTTTAAATGGATTCGTCACAGCTTTAAAACAAAACAAACAAAAAAAAACAAATTTAAGGTTAAGAAAAATGAGGCAAACAAACCGAAGCCGTGTAAAAATGTCCATAAGACTACATCCTCGGTGTTTCAAAATCACGTTGAATAAAAACCCTCTATTGGTACAGCTTGTTGAGTTTTTGGCAGAAACAGTAGCGCACCGAGAGTTTCTTCATCTCTCTCTTTTCTCCATTAAGAAACGCATGTTAGACAAGGATGGACAAGGGGATAAAACCCCCTCCTTCTGTCCTTTTCCTACTCATACATTCAAATGGGAAATGAGAGAGATGGAAGATATCCTGGTTGCGCCAGTGGGCAGAAAATTTAGTAATTCTCTCCCCACGGAGCGCCGTCGAAGAAAGAATGTTTAAAGTTCCTTTGAGCAGCAATCCATAGACACAATTTAACAGAGAGGTACGAAAATAAAGAAACGAGAGTGTGATGGGTTGTTTCCCCCTTCGCAATCTTTTCCACAGCTCTGCGCTTTTTTCCTTTTTTTTTTCTTTTTTCTCTCCTTTCTCTGCAATCTTGAAAAGGCGTAGGATAAATCGTGCAATTTTCCCACCGGAGATCGGTAACACGGTACCATTCTCCCCAAGGATGATTCAATTTATACGCATTCACAAAATATCTTAGTATATTTCGGGTCGAATTCCGTTCCCTGGTTGCATTTATTGAGCTACAGAGGGATTTAAGTGAAATTTTGAACGTTTCCTAAACTGGCCCCCATCCTCTTTCGTTTTGTTTGAAAATTGCTCTAGTGTTTCCCTTATTTTCTTTTCTCTTTTCTTTTCCAGTGAAACTATGAAATATAAAGCCTCACCCTTGTGAAACGACTTGCCTTGAAATGTGAGGGTAGAAAAATGAAGCAATTCACGGTGCAATATCTAAGCCAGATCCTTTCCCACTTGTAAACGAGGTAACGAATTTGAACCTACGGCTGCCCGAAGACAAATTTCCAGGAAAGGGCAAAATTTTTGAACATTAATGGGAGATCAAGGGGACACCATCCAATGATAGACAGGTCTAAGCCCCCTTCCCCCAACAAATAGAGAACAAATAAATTTGTCTTCCAAATCTAATGGCACACTTTTCAGCTAAAGTAGATGTATGAATCAGTAATCATAATTTTTACGTGTTATTTATATTATGAATAAAACGAAAGCATATGATAATTGTAATAGTGTAAAATGATTACGACAGCTATTTCTTGCAAAAACCGAAAGAAAACTATAAAGTTACCTATAATAATAAAGTTCTTCAACTCTTACTCCTTAAAATGAATATTTGATCTTCTTTCGTTTCTTTCATTTTTTTGATCGTGACAAATGGGACTGTTGCAAACTTTTGCTGTGAGCAAATGAATAGTCCAAACTGATGTAAAAACCAGCGGAAATCACGAAAACCACACGGAAAAAGTCTAAAATTCAGTAACAATTTCACATAAGGACTATAACAGCAAGTTCGTATTGGCGGTTCTACGCAAGTATTATGGGAGATTCCTGTCTATTATTGTCACTTACTCTACGGAAACACAAAGATTTGTCTCAATATAGATATAGGGATCTCCCATGATACTTGCGTCTCTCCACCATTAAACCCGATTCCGAGAGTGAATTTCGTAATTTTTTAGTGTCTTCATCGTCAATTTTATACAGTTTTTTATGCAAGAACGGCCAATCCCCGTTAGCAAAAGTTAGCAAAAGCCCCATTGAATGTTCTCACTTATAAATTTTATTTGAACATCCTTTGACCTTGAGATAAATGTCAATGAGCTTTGGTTAAAGGTGTGTTTTTAAATTGCAAATTGAATCGGGAGGACTTTTACGAATCACCCTGTAGTTTTAACTTATACACTTCTCGTTCTCGATGTTATATTGTGGTCCGACGCACCGTAACCAAAACGTGGACTAAGTTAATATTTCAAAATGTTTTTTTTTTTTTTTTTTTAACTTTCTCGTTTAACGTTCAACTCCGTGAAAGGATGAGGTCTGCTGCTCTTTTCCTCTCAAGTGCAAAAAATCACACCGAGAACATGAAAATAATCAACTAGAATGTCTTTATTTTTCTTTTCAAAGAATATCAATTGATCGCGCCATCCAGCTTCGGAGCAATGTAGTTTTTTTTTTTTTTTTTTTTTTTTTTTTTTTTTATCGACAATGGCTTCACCAGAATGAAGAAAGGAAAGGAAAAAAACAAAAACAAAAAAAAAAACAAAACAAAACAAAACAAGAGGCAAAGTCGTAAACGCCAACAACCATTTGTGCCTTTGAAAAGTTTTATATTTCTTAATTTATCATGCTTGAATGATTTCAAGTTGATTGCAAAGCGCAGTTAGTCGAAGTGCCGCAGCTACCAGTTACCGCGCAGTATACCCAGTACCTACTTAATTATTGAGGTAGGAAGTTTTTTTTTTTTTTTTTTTTTCAAAGGGAAAAAAGGGGGGAGAAAAAAAATCACTCTCCTTTACGATCCCAAATTGGATAATTATTTTGCAAGAAAAGGAGGGGTGGGGGATGAAAAGAAAGAGAAAAAAAAAAGTATACACAACAATAATTATGAATTGAGAAGTTGAGAAGTTGAAATTATTATTAAAAAGTTTCCGCAGAGAATACTAAAAACGTGATGTTGAAAAGAGCGTCGGTGCTAATGTCTATAGGCCTACGAATTATAAAAAAAAGCTAAGTCAGTAAAGGAATGGGGATGGAATTATGACGAAGGTGGTTTTGAATTAATGTTGTTTTGCTCAAGTCGTCGCAAGAAGACAACTCGATCGACGTTGTCGAGTCCACGCAGAAATGAGCCAACTATTACTACATAGGAAAATCAATGGACTGTTTTATTGAGAAAGAAGCGGGAAATTCAAAACTGACCAATCAGATGTCGCACAATGGAGCGAGTCAATTGGCGAGGGCGGCAGGGCTGCCGTTTTGCGTATAATCAATGCTATTTTTCAATTCACCGATGATTCCACCGGTTGAGAAAAGATTACACAGTTCAGTTCAGTGTATGACTGTAATGCACGAAAATACTCTGATCTGTAATCTTTCCTTAATCGGTGGAAACTCCGTTGATTAATTAAAATATCCGCAAGTTTTTTAAAGTCATCGACGACTCCACCGGTTGAGGAAAGATTATAGACGCGAGTATTTTAGTTTATTACAGTCATGCACTGAACTGAACTGCGTAATCTTTTGTCAACCGGTTGAATCATCGGTGAATTGAAAAATAGCATTGATTATACGCAAAACGGCAGCCCAGCTTTTGAATGCTTGTATCTTTTGTAACAAAGGCCAAGTCTCACAATCCTTGACCATAAGCGTCTCTCATAGACAGTATTGGGCACTACCGAATCGACTCCAATCGAAGAGCGGTCGAATTGGCTACTACAAAAATGTTAATATATAATAGAAAAAAAAATGGCAACCAAAAAGTTGCAAACAACAACAGAATTGCCACCTGACAAGGAGCAAGAAAGCAAAGAAGAGTTTCTACATGTAAAGTGATGAATAAATGTAAAGAAAATGATATTGATCCTTTGGAGTTTGTACAGTCAGCTTCTTTTGAATTGCTTCCCACCAATTTTTAAATTTAAATAACTTTCTTAGTGCCCTTGCCACATTGATTTTCTTTAACCAACTAAGTTAGAAATCGAGAAAGTACTGCGCGATGACATAGGGATTTTTTTTTTTTTTTTTTTTTTTTTAAATCACTTTCAAGTTCGAAGAAAATTTAAAAAAGAATAAACCTGCAAGGAAAATTTTTTTAAATATTTTTTAAAAATTTTACATGTGGTCATACAACAGACAGTTATTTTAATTTTTTTAAACTTACTGAGATCTATCGGGGGGGGGGGGGATTAACGCCTACTACTATCGTTGACAGTCCTAAGCGAGTGTAAAATGGGAGGGGAAATGTACCCACAGTCTTAACTATCGGCTGTAAGCAAACAATCACCTTGCTGGACTCTTTATTTGTCACACTTCTTTTTCATAATTTGTCACCGAAAGGGTTAAGAATTTATAAACAATTTCTTAAGAAGACATTGATTACAACTGCATCCCCTAAACCGGACGTAATCAGACGGTTCCCAAGAACTCTTCATTCGTCACACTTCTTTTCCATAATTTGTCTCCGAAAGGGTTAAGAATCGATAGATAATTTTCTAAAGAAAACATTGATTTACACCCCAAACTACATCCCCTTCACCACAGACGGAGGAAGCATTGGCGGGACATGGCAACTCATCCGTTTTCCGCTTTCCGCTTTCCGTTCGTCATGTCACCGAAGCCGATGAAAGGAGAGGGAGTAATTATACTGTCGACGTCGCGGAAGGGAGGGGGTGACGGGTGACACTGGATAAAGAAAGACATGGAGGGGTGTGGAGGGGTGGGGGTGGGGGGAGGGGAAGGGGTGGAGATGGTGGGGAGGGGGGAGTTGGCGGTCGGATGAGGGACGTTCGTTATTGCGCTCTACTGCAACTTTTATCCATAATCTTATCAAAGAAAATCTTAGATCCTGCCTGCCTTCTTCATCCCCTCCCAATTAAAGCCGCGCCGGTGTATATATATAGTCAAGTCTGGAAATATTTTCGAACAGGTTGATAGAATCTGAATTAAGTATTAGCAAACTTTTAAGCTTGGTCGGTCGGTGTCACGGTGAGACAGCGGCGCTTTCCTCTATAGTCCTGCGACTCCCCGATGCGGATTCAATGAGATTTATTTCCTTTTTTTCGCCTCACCCCTCCATCCCCCTCTCATCCTTTCTTACCACCCCCCCCAGCCTGGCCCTTATTTCGTCTGCAAAAACTGCTTTGCTCCCTATATATATAACGCTCATCTTGTCGCCCTCTCTGAATGCTTAAAAACGTCGCTCCATGACGGCGCGAACTGCATTATATCTTTTATGTAACCTCCTCATAGCTTCCAGTTCCCAGTATTTCAGTTCCTTCAGCACCCGCGTTCTTCTGTCGTCCTGCACAACCCCCCCCCCCCCCACCCTCCGACCTGCGCGCTCCGCGAGAGCAAAAGATGAAGCTCTAAGCCGCAGCTATTCATAATAGGCTCGCGTCAAGTCCCTATCAATGTTGTCATAGCTTTTCCCTTTATCATACCGCCATTCCCTTCCCCACATCCCAACCCCTACAGATTTTTCCGCTTTCCACGACCTCCCCCCCCCCCACGATCCCATTTTCTCTTTCTTTCTCTCGCACTTCCACCCCCTCCCCCCCACCACCACTCGCACCGATGCGGCTTATACGTTCTAATAGTATTACCTTTATTTCTTTCTCTTGACGTAACGACAAACGACGGTGTCGACAATCAAGTTTTATGACTTGCATAAACCAAGGCGCTTCTGCCTTCTCTCCCCCTCCCCTCTTCCAATTCTCTCCCGCTCTTCTATCGTCTGCTCATTCTCTCTTCATTTCCATCGTTCCGTCGCACTATGGTGGTGAGATCGTTCAAAAATGGACAAAAATCAAATCCGTAAATTTCTCATCAAGTTACCATATTCATAAACTTTTCAAGACCAAGTTTAATCACAGAAAACACATTATAAGTAGTAATTTAGACTAAGAAATATCACTAGTTAGTTTAAAACTAAGCATGGAAGGTCGAAAACGATGATTTTACATGACTATTTTTTTCGTACCGATTTTTGCCACATTTTCTTTGGATCTCAGACCGTAGTGCGACGATAAGGCATCTCAATCTGAATTCTATGACAATGTGGCTTTCACAGTGCGCGGCTACATCTATTATTGGATGCGATACGCTACTTGGATTTTATTCCTCTCCCCCCCCCCCAAAATATTTTTATGATGATTTTTATCGCCGTGGAAATGGCGCTATTTTCTGCGGACAGAAATATTTGTATCAGAGGAAATGGTTGGAGTATTTTCAGTCGAGTGTCGCTTTTAAACGACGATAAAAAGTATTGTGATTCTAATTTTTTGTTCCTTTAAAAAAATCTAGAAAGAGGGAGGACTGTTCGGGTTTTTATTCCCTTAGCGGCCAACTGAATCAGTGACAGAGATAATACTCAAAATTGACGCTTTTTTTCTATAGACAAAGAGAGCGCAAGAAATGCGAAGAATGCTATTTCTTAAGGTGTTCCATTTAAAATTCTAAGGCAAATGTTTAATGACCAAGTCAACAACTTGGTAACCACTTTACAGACTCACATAATGATTATAATGGCGGAGCTAGACAGGTAACAAGGGTGATTTCTGTCTAAAGGTTCACACTCTTTTTGAAGAAACACACGGGAGAAAGCCGCAAATTAGATAGGAATCTCCCATGGTATCAGTGGCGTCACGTGCTATTTGGCAACAATGTATTCTATCCATTTAAACGCATGTAAAATATCGAATTCAGGGGGTGCACAGTGCACAAGGAAAATTCGATATATTTAATGAGTTTAAATGGAGCAGTTGCATTGTTGCCAGATGGCACGCGACGCCTCTGCATGGTATATAACTGCCTGCGTAGCTCCATCATCACACCTTAACTTTTAAAATCATTTTGTAAGACTGTGAGTGAATTTCCATAAGTTTTTCATGTGCTCATCTTAATTTTTCCGGGAGTTTACTCAAGACAATCGCTTACGGCAAAAATTAGCAAGAGTCCCACTGAAACATTTTGGTATATGATTTTTAAACTGAGAGAATTCTTCTTTTAACCCAAAGAGTATTTCGTTTGGGTTAAAGAAACTGCACAGTGAAATATTGACTAAGGGAAAATTCCTTCAACTCAAGGAAAATATCTGCTGCTACAAGTAAAAGATTCCTGGTTGCGACAGTGATTCTCCTTCATGCAATCAGAACTTTACTTCACGCTAGGAAAACAGTCACAAGTAAACGTGTTCACTTGTTTTTAGAGAGGTGATTTTGACTTCAGTGTATTGACTTGTTTTTCCCACTGATTTTTTGCCATTTTTTTCCGATCTCAGACCAAAGTGCTGCTGCCCTCACCAGTCTAATTGTGCGCCCGTAAGAGAGAGAGAGAGAGAGAGAGAGAGAGAGAGAGAGAGAGAGAGAGAGAGAGAGAAAAAAAATCGGTATTTAATTCACCTTAATCGTACTTTCATATCCTCATGAGTCATTGGTCGTGCTTGCTTTTGTATGTGCGTGCAAAAACGTATCCATGAATTTATCTTCCTTCTCTCTCCGCCTCCTTGAACGCATGAGTTAGAAAAGAATAGAATGAGACCCATCACGTGACTTTCTCCACTATTTCTGTCCTTTTCCTAACACCCACAATTCAAATAGGAAAAGAGGGAGAAAGACATATATCAGGGGTTCGCATTTAACACCGTCCAGCGCACAGAGGGTCTCAATATTAATTTTGCCGGACAAGACAAAATTTTGGTTTTTTGCTTTAAAAAAATTTCAGATGTGACATTTTTTTCAAATAATCGTGTTTTTAGACTCATTTTAAGCTCTGAAATGACTGATTTCACACATTTTAAAGTTATCTTTCATTCGTGAATTTATGTCCGGGTAATTCCACGTTTCGAATCACTGTCCTGCGTCAACCCAGGTCCCAGGGTCTTCAATTTCAGGTCTCGGCTCTGTAAGT
Organism: Trialeurodes vaporariorum; assembly: GCA_011764245.1. NCBI lineage: Eukaryota > Metazoa > Arthropoda > Insecta > Hemiptera > Aleyrodidae > Trialeurodes > Trialeurodes vaporariorum. The sequence goes on from VMOF01000001.1 coordinate 39,783,043, forward strand.
GGAGCGTAAACTTTTTATATGCACTCAACGCTTGTATCAGATTAAAACCGCCGTATTCAATACGCTGCAATTTGAGAAGTAGGGAAAAAAAAACAAAAAACAAACAAAAAAGGCTCACAAAAACATGGATGGTGCTCTACCGTAGAAAAGAACAAAAAGGGTCGCATTGGAAATGCGAGTAAAGAGCACAAATGAAGTATCATTGACCCGCTGACTGACCGCCTCAATTATGACTCAGGGAGTTTCGAGGTGTATTAAACATTTGTATTATCCACGGTCCGTAGGCGTAGTTATGTGTACTTCTGTATACATACAATCTCCGCACTGCACCTGCATACAGAGTGTTCCAAAGATGCTAACTCCGTCCCAAAATTAGCCGGAGAATGATTAGACTCCTTCATGTCATGTCTGTTGTTCAAAGGAATCATAATGCACATACTTGATAGCTGAAATCAGAGTTGCGCAAATAGGACTGTAATCGATTACACGATTACTCGGTAATCGGTAATCTTAAAAGCTTTGGATGGTAATTAAATGTATTTTTCACTGATAAATAGTAAAGTTGATTGTCTCTTTGATTAGATTTGATTATTCTGCAACGATTATGATAGGTGGCTTTGTTAAAAAATCAGCCCGGATTACCATAAAATCAACCTCCGAAAAAAACGACGATTACGATTACTCCGTAATCGTGTGATCGATTACCACCCCAATTTTCCCAACTCTGGCTGAAATGCACTAGCTGTTTTCGATGGCGATCAAAAGTGAACACGTTTGCTACAGGCGGTTTAAGGGCAGATTCAGAGATAAAAAACTACAAACAAAACGATGGTAGCACTAAAAATTACAGAATTAAATCCAAAACTCATAAAATGTTTTTAGACGCACGCGATTGTAATGTTGGTGTTGGGCACTAATCATAGGTAATTTCCATCTAATAACACTGTCACTCCATCAAGCAATCTATCGTTATTTTTGGAGGTTTTTACTTCTGAATCGACAGTTAAAAATAACCTGCAGTTAAAGTGTGCAACAGCTCAATTTGACTAACGATGCAGTCAAGGGTTAAAATATTGCACTTGAGTGTTTGAAAAAAAAAAAAAAAAAAAAAAAAAAAAAAACTTGTTGCTAAAAGAAGAGGGCAGAGGTGGTGCAATCAGTGATGACCTCAAAAACGTAGAGAAAACTAGTCGAATTTACCACGATTAACAACTTTACAAATCGCACGTATTAACACCACTGAAAGACCTCATTTTTTTGTGGGCGTTGAGTTCCCAGAAACGTTCTCGTCCGCCCTTCAAGTCGAAGCAGCCAATTCGTTATCATAGTATCGTCTCTATATCCATCCCTGAATGTTTACCGTGGAGATAAACCGATGCTATGGATCAATGCATCCGATATCTAAAGGCTGAAATATCCCCAATATTTTCATTCGGAAGAGTAAAATACGTCATTCCTCCGATGTACGATTATTTATATAGTAATTGTTTGTTTTAAGAGATCAATTTTTCTGAATATTTTTCGCTACGGTCAGTTATTTCATCCACAGAGCGGCGTCCAATTATTCAAGTATATATAATCATCTAAATTATGTTTTACCGAGATTTTTTCATTTGGGCTTCGTTACATGTGCTCTAATCGTGCTTGGTTAGTTTTGTTTAAGTTTCCGGGGAAAATGTGCATTGGAAATAATGGACTAAATCAGTTCGTTTCGGTTCCCTAAATAGCTCTTCTGTAGCCTAACATTTATTTTATGATTCAAAACTCAATAATTACCCAGGAAAGTGCGCCGCCTGATGTTAAATATCGAATTCAGGGGGTGCACAGTGCACAAGGAAAATTCGATATATTTAATGAGTTTAAATGGAGCAGTTGCATTGTTGCCAGATGGCACGCGACGCCACTGTTTCAATATCACGTCCCACAAATCCTCTCTATCGCTACAGCTCGTTGGTTCCATTTCGTGCAACGATGGCCGAGGACTTTTGAAACATACTGTATGCAATTGCATACCTATGTGTATATACCTGTGTGCTGTGTGCCTGTGCGGTAGCAGATAAAGGGAAAGGGTTCATGCAACATTAGACCGAGAGCGCTTTTCGCTTGAGTCCACGACGCAGCGTCCCTCGGGACGAGCTAAGCTTAAAACGGCGGCGCGCGGTGTGGTAGTGGCGTGGCGCGTGGAGTCAGCGCAGCGCATCCATTCTACTTTTCCGTTCGATTCGGTAAATATGAATTTTTATTCTTTCTTATGAATATTTTATGCATGCTCGTTTAAGACTTTATTTACCTTTTCGGCTCTTTTCTTCCGGGTTCCAAATTCACCTTTCTTTTCTAGTGAGCGATACCCACTCACAATCAGAATGACGCAGGTCGCAGGTGCGCAGCATACTGACGCGGTGAAAGGAAAATCGATTATAGTTGAATGTTGCGCTTAAGCGGAAAACCGGTCAAGTTCATTTTTTTTTTTTTTTTTTTTTTTTTTTATCAAAATTGTGTTTGCAGCAATTTTGGACTCTTGCGTTAAGTAACCCGCAGGTAAACACTACGTTTGTCTTTCGATATTATCAGTGAAAAGTTGGTCAGTTTATGCAAAAGATTGCTAAGCCCAGGTCAAGTCCAATATTATTTCTCTTCAGTTCAAAATAGAGTTAGGAGCGATTTCGGACCCTCCTAATGCCCCTCCTTTAACTAACCCATGTAAATATTACATTAGTCTTCCGACTCTTAGTCGGTAAAAAGTGGATCAGTTTATGCAAAATAAAAAGTCCAAACCCAGGACGAAGCTGAGTCAAACATTTACAGTGCGAATAAATTACTACTTTTTCTGCAATGGAAAAAAATAAAAATAAATAAATAAAATAAATTGATTCAACAATTCTATTGTTAAAAGTGATGACCATAGACTAATAAGGACGCGTTGACCGCGCAGTTTGTTGCCATTTTTCGGATAATTATCCGATTTTCTCATTTTTACGTAACGCAATCTTTGATAATTTATTGGAAAAGCTGGGAACGCTGGCATTGATACTCAAAGTACATAAGACACGAAACACCGTCCGAACCTAAAGGTCTTAAGTACAAACGGGAACAGAGATATCTAGCGGCTAGGTTATGCAATAAGCAACACACAATATAGTTAGGTGCTTTGCGTATTGCATATCCTGGCGAGGTAAATATTTGTTTCAACTAGTGTTAGCGGGGACAAAGATATACCTAGCAAGGGTATGCAATACGCAAGACACAGAGTAACATTAAACATACATGTTGGGTGTGTTGCGTGTTGCATACTCTAGCCAGGGTACGCAATACGCAATACACAGCACACCATTCAAAACAAAACACGTGATAATAGGTGTGTTGCGTGTTGCATACTCTAGCCAGGGTATGCAATACACAATACACAGCGTCACAGCATACCACTCAAAAACAAAACACATAATAGGTGTGTTGCGTGTTGTATACTCTGGTTAAGTGACTTTGTTTCAACCAGTACATTGAAAAAGAACAACCACCAAGAAATACGCGACTAATTTTTTTAAGGTAGGAAATTTTACTCGCGCTGGTGGGTTTCGGTTTCAAAGAACAAGGGTTGAACGAGCGAACACCATCAATCCAGATTGATCGCGGTGCAGACACGGTCGAATGCGGGCTGTAATCTTTTTTTTCCCTCTCTCTGTTTTTTGCACTCCCACACTTCACAAGCGTGCAGCGGCGTTTGACTCTCCCGAATCCTTTTTTTCGCTGGCAAACGAATGAGCCGATTTAAACTCTTCCATAGACAAGGAGAGGAGAGCGGACGAGAGACAAGCCGGAGTATCTCTACTCCCCCCCTCCAATCTTCCCCCAACCCCTGCATCCCCACCTCGCGCCGGTCGAAATTGCGCGCGGAACAAATAAGCCGGATTCTAATTACACGGCGTCTGATGTAATTAAAATCACGAGTCGACTCGATTTTTGATTTTGACACTTGAGCAGTACAGGCGAAGGGATTGTGGAGAGAGGGTGGTGGGGGCGAGGGTGATGCGATGGCTGAGCGCGCGGCAAAGCGGCGCACACTGGATGGCCAAACCTGAATTTTTTCGATCGTTTTTAGATCGACCTTCAAATTCGGAAAAGTTTTAGTATCGATCATGTAAATTGACGCTTTTTAAGCTGTACTATTAAACTTTTCAGTTTTTCCTCTAGTTACAGCCGGACAGGGGGAAAAATATACGGCAAGGTTTACCATCCTGGTAATGACTGATTTATCCACTTATAAAAGAAGTTAGTGAACTTGGTCACAAGTCGGGTTGAATGAAATAGACATAATGTAAATTGAACCTTAAAGTCAGGCATGTTAAACTGTAATGGGGCTCTCACAAAATTTTGCTACAGGTGATTGAAGAGTTGATTCTTGCAAATAAAAAAGAAACCTGTAAAAATAACGGTGAGTACACTAAAAAGTCACAAAATTCACTCAAGGAATTGGGCCTAATGGCAGAGCGACGCCATTGATTTTAGATCAAAATACCAAATTTTCAAATTTAAAACCAATTATATTCAATTTAAATACAGTTATTTTTAATTTAAAAAAAAACAAGTAATTTTAGTTTAAAAATTAGTACGTCTTACTATCATATAATTCAAAAATATTTTTTTTAAGTATAAAACATTTTTCTTTTTTCTGTGTAACAAGACAATGAAAATTATGAAGAAGTAGGTAATTATAGCAACACTCAACAATCTTCGTTTTGTTTCGGAAATAATCTTAGCTTTGCGTTCAGGATAATCTTTTTGTTCCCACTATTGTGCGGTGGCGGAAGACGGGACGCAAAGTGCGCTCACTCTCGGGGTACTCGACCGGTTCAGCTCAGTTGGCTCGTATCAGCTTATATTAGCTCAGTCGCTTTGCTCGTTTTTAATGGGCCAAGTGATTTCGGCTGGCGCGTTATAAATGAGACTATGAGACAACGATCCTGCGATGCTGCGATCCTACGAGCAATGTGCATAAGTGTATTCCCAATTCGCATTAAAAAGGAGGAAGGTATCATCGTCACACCAGCCAACGCGATGCGTTCGCTCTACGTTGCACGATCGAAAAGTAAGATCAAAGCACTTTCGAACCGTATTTTAGCGCCATACGAACTTTTAACGAGCGGCTTTGAACAGAAAACACGACGGAACCTTTGAACATAAAACTGCAAATTATATTTTCGATGTTTTTGGGGGTACCGATTGAAAACATTGAAATCATCAGACAGATATGAACCTACATTTGTGCGGTACCAAGATAATCGGTCGATATATCGACTGGTTTTCACAGAAAAAAACAGGAGCTATGACTTTCAACAGAACAGTGAGAAAAAGTTCCGATTGTTTTAATGAATGTTCCGATGGTATATTCCCGCGCTTTATTTCCCACATAGACAATTGGAATTCCGTATGGACAATCGGAATTCGAGTAGATTCAAACGTCCAAACTGTTGCAATGATAAGTATTTTGATTGAAATAAGGGGGAAAACAACTATGGTTCCATTCTTATAGTTTTAACCCTTTAAGGGCCAAGCCCGAGTATACTCGTTTTCCAGATAAAAAGCGATTAGCGATGAAAACACTTACAAGATCAAGATCTTTCTTCGGGCGCCTTCAATTTGTCGTATAGGCAATTCCAACTCCTCCGAGTACGAACAGTTAACTACCTTCCCTAAATAGACGGCAGAGTGGCGTTGTTTTGAACTAACCTGGCCCTTATAGGAGTAACAGCCATTTTTTTCTCAGTGAAAGTACCCTCGTCGGAATTTTTACTCCTTCAAATATCGGTAAGCTAAGAGCAATTTTTTTGTGCCTTTTAAGTATTCAAGGACTAAGCAGACTGCTCATTTTAGAGTACGTCTTGAAAAATCGTTCGTTCTATCAAAAACAACGGAAAAATTTCGACCAAATGAGAATTTCGACCAAAGGTAATTCCTATTGAACATCATAGTACAACGATTTTGTAACGCAAACAAAACCTTTTGCATAGACACATGACCCAACCATAAAGACTTTAGAACAGCCAAACAAAGGTTTAGTACACCTGGTTTCCTTTGAAATCAATGGGGAACATGGGTAAAATGGGTAAACGTAGGGGAAAATCAGAATGTGTTCAAATATAGCTGTTTGAATTTTTTAAGATTTGAAAAACATTCTGCAACCAGCCTACTGTAAAATTAACCCCTTAAGGGTGGACTAAGAATATTAATGGGGGTCTAAGGGTCTCACCCAGAATATTAAAGGGGGGTCTGGGGGTCTCCCCCGGAGTAAAAAAGAGGGATATGGGGGGAGGGGAATTCCGAATTATTTTGACGTGAGAAAGTGTTAGTGGGGTACTTCCAACAGTGTATTTAGTAAAGCTGTAAAGCGGCACTAATTCATCGAAAAACGTACAGAAATCCTCTGCGGTTGTATAGACTGGCGATCCGCCTGAACTTCGAGCTAAAACTCTCTGTGAGACATGAATTTTAGACTTTTACATAGGCTCGTCGCTTTTCTCGCAGAAGTTCACATACAAGATTTGACAATCCATGTATCTACAGAAAAACTTTAAAAGAGCTCTATTAATTCTATTTAAAGGGAAAATGAAAAATAAATAATTAAATAATTAAAGGTTACTTCCGATATAACTGGCAACGTCTCATGTACCCGCAGCAGCACGCTCAACCATGCTTACAACCAGTGGCGTACGCAAGATTTTTTTTTTTGGAGGGGCTTGCGCACTGATGAATGTTTGACTGGAAATTGTTCCCCCTCTCCCCGTCACCCCTAAACACCGGAGGTCGGGGGGGGGGGGGGGGGGGGTTAGCCCCCTAAGCCCCCCGCGTACGCCACTGCTTACAACGTCTAATTTTAAAGTCGATCATCCCTCCGTGTTCGGGGTCCCGTGTCCCCGATCTTCCCCCCTCCACCCAACCCCTCACAAAGCAAAATCTATTCAGGGACGAGAATGAGGATGCAACGCGAGGTACAGCGAGGGTGGGAATGAAAAGGGCGGGGGTTATGGAGGAGAAGGAAGGGTAAAAACGAGGCGAGGATTCTTTGAAGTCATTTAATTAACAAAGCTCAATTGCATCCCATCTTTAAACTCTATCATCCCGGAAAGAATGGAACGCAAGTTTCCCTTTTTACTCTGCGACCACCACCGCACCGCTGCGCTGCCTGCACCGCTCTGCCGTTTCTAGCGTTCGTATTTACTTACGCCACCTCCCCCTCCCCCTCCCCCGCGCCCCCCCTCATCTCGAAATATCGTCATCTACCATCTTCTCCTGTGTAACTTTGAGGTCGCCCCTCCACGCGCGTTGGATTGAAACAGTGGAGATCGATGATACTATTGACTTTTTATATTTTTGTCAGCTCGTGCGAAATGATTTTCGCTAATATCCGTGTTTGCATCCTAGAGAGATGCCGTTTCGTGTATATTTAACGGCACTTTTCTATATTGTCGGATGATTCTACCGGTTGAGAAAAGATTACACTGTTTTTTTTTGTTTTTTGTTTTTTGTTTTTTTGTTTTTGTTTTTTTTGTTTTGTTTTTTTTTGTTTTTTTTTGTTTACTGGCTTATGCTCCTGATTGGAGCCTACAGCCACCTAAGGATAAATTCAGAGAAACTTTTTTTTTTTTTTGTTCGTTTATTGTCAGGAGACACCGGAGATTGGAAACATCCATGCTCTAAGCATTCAGATTTCCACTGTAATCTTTGCCGTAGACCCACTTTTAAGGAGACAGAGCGACATAACACCTGTGAAAAATCTGCTGCCTCTATACCGCGATTCGAATCCGGGACCTAAGATTATACGGCTTGAATCAGCGTCTGACTGTAATGCACGAAAATACTCGCATCTAAAACAAACAAAAAACCAAAAAACAAAACAAAAATTTGCGGATATATTAATAATAATTTAACGGCGATTGCACCGACTGAAAAAATATTACAGATGCGAATATTTTTGTTGCATTGCAGTCATGAACTGAGTTAAAAGTGATAAAAGTGTTTATCTTGCGGGAGTGTGAATACACGTTTGTAAACCCAACTTTTGAGATCAGGCTCAAATCGAAAAGGAAACAGACGATGGCGAATGTGAAAAAAGTCTACCGCTGAAGCAGACGATTTTAAAGATCAGAAAAAAGTGGAGCAAAGTTTCTAGAAACTTTAATGACACAGTGTGTTTCTCAATCTCAGAATCTTATAAAAATGTCTCGACGCAAAACTATACTGCCATTCACAATTTCTCTTTGCAGTAACTGGGTATGCGATGTTTCATCGACCCGTTTGGAAGGGGTCTCGAAAATGATAAAAATAATTAATTTGCTGTTATTGTCTTACTTTTCAGGAACAAAACAACCCGGAAACAGAAACAGTTATTTCAGGATGCGAAACTTACATTAACGATTGACACACATTAACCTAACCTATAACTCTTTTACGAAACAAAGTATCAAGGGCAGGTTTAAACAAAAATTAATTAATAAACTAACTGACAATCAGGATGTCGAAACTGATTTAAATTTCAACGCTTGAGAAAATAAATAAAAAGGAAGTAGCTAGATATATGAAGAAATAGATAAATAAATAAGTGAAAAGTATAATACTGCAGCAGAGAAACAGGCCAAAATGAAACCTCGGCGGTGGGTCGTTTCTCTTCGTAACCCTTCAGACCCCCCCCCCCCCCCCCCCCCACAGTTCATACAGTTTACACCTGCCATGTATCGATGATAAATTGATTAGCTTGAACTTCGTAATCGTTCAGTTTTTTGTTTTGTTTTGTTTTTTGTTTTTATGTTTCCAACTGTATTTTCAAGTAGGTGGCTTCGAGCAAGTCCATAAAACATGTCGTTTTAATTAAAAGAGGCTGAAAAAAAGTGAAGAAAAACAACAATGATAGAATAAAAAAAAAATAGAATGAATAAAACTAAATGACATAAAAAAAGGCGGTCCTAAATTGACCAATATGATCGAATAACCTCGGGGGAAGAAAAGACTATTGGAATCATGTCATACTTCTACTGCGCTAGCGCCACTAGCGGCGGTGTCCTTTACTTTTTTTCTTGAGACAAGCAGTTATCATTTGAAGCATCTGGTCATCAATTTTTTCTTTTTTAATGCGCGTGTCAATATCGATGTTTCGCTTACGCAGTTACCATTCCTTTTTTTCCCATTTTTACTAGTTTCATGTTATTGCTATTTTAGTCCAGTCACATGGTATCTCCTCAATCTTAGATATATTTTTTTTTTTCTTCTTGATATTATATTCCTAACGCACCTATACTCCTACGTCCTATGGCTACCATTTTATGTCATTTTTATTCATTTATTAGATATTAAGTATAGATTTTTCCCCTTGGTATTCTTGCCCGTCAAATCGATGCACTGGCGGATCCAGCAATTCATCCTTTCCTTCTCTTTTCCCCATTAAAATGCGTGTGTTAGAAAAGGATAGATTATGGGCAGTCACGTGATCTTTTCCTCCTCTTCTATCTTGCTCTAACAAATGCATTCTAATGGGGAAACGAGAGAGAAAGACGATTTTTGTTTCGATGATCAGACTCGACGTTTGTCCAATTTATATTCTCAGTCGTCACTTTTTGCAGCTTGTTTCTGTATGTTGTGCATCTGCGGGCCCGGTTTTCAGACCTCTTGTCAGGTAGCGATCTACTATCTATCTGTCTAATTCATATATTAAACGATAGACCACTTGTCAGCCACCAGCCACTAGTCGGGAGTTCAGTGGTTTCGAAACCGGTCCTATAAGGCCCCTTATACGTCGTGTTAAAGTGGAGTGGGTATACTTACAACGTACATTAAGTTTCTGACTGGTAATAAGTATAGTGGTGAAACCTCGCAATCCATTCTATTGATAGTTGGTTTGGGCTTTCGATGCTTTTTAATATAGTGTTTTCATTCCCATTTATACTTTTATAAAAAAAAAATTATTTTTTTATCTTTTACTGCACAAAAAAAAAAAAAAAAAAAAAAAAATGGACTTACTATAGTACAATGAAGCAAATTACAAAATTTTAAATTAAACAAATATTTTTTTACAATTGTTCAAATTTTTGATCGCAACTACCCTTAAAAATATCGACGTATATTTAATAGACACCTATCCAGTCTTCAACTGTCCCCTGCTTTTATTTCTATTTAAAATTCATCAATATCATGACTATGGTCAAAACTCTTTACATACAGGGACTAGCAGAGGCGGATCCAGAAAATTTCTCTGGGGGAGGGGGCACAGGGCACACCTGTGAAATTTTGAAATTTGAAGCCTCGTTGGAAGCAATGTTGGGCTATTTGCTATTGAAAAAAGGCAACATTTGAGGCTTCTGGGAGGGGCACGGGGACACGTGCCCCCCTGGATCCGCCACTGGGGACTTAGCATTGACGTACGCTGTGTCGTGTAAGTAAACGCGCCCTAACAAATACTTCCCGTAAGCGAGAAAGCACGAGTGCATACTGATAATTTAAGGTTAAAAAAGGGTAAGTTCAGATTTGGTTCCAGGTAAAGGGAAGGCTGCGAGAAAGGATAATCCTAGACGGCGTATAAATTAAAGGCGAGGGTGCACATTAGGGTAGGTCGTGTTGCGAAACATAACCCTCCGCGTGTCCCTTTTTTTCCAACCCCCATTTTCTCCTATTAGTAATTAAAAATAAAATACTCCGGGTACATGGAAAATGGAAAAGGCTGAGGGGGGACTTTTTCTTCTTCTTCCTCTTCTTATTCGCTTTCCTCCCACCCCTTCACCCCCCCTCTCTCGCTCCGTTCCCGACCATGTTCGTTCACGCTCCGACGCCAAGAATGGTATAGCGCGCGGAGCTATTACACGTAAAATATTAAAAAACCTAAGACGCATCAAATCCAAAGTTTCTTTCATCCATTCTTGTGACTTTGCAAAGTGTGCGATGTGAGCGCCTCCTTTATTTTTCTTTGTGCGATCTCTGTCCCCCCCTCTCTCTCTACCCCCCCCCTCCACCCCTCCACGCCCTCCCCCCACGTCCCCTTGGCTCTCTCTCACCTGCAGAGAAGGAGTGAAAATAGGTTACTCTTGATGCTTCTAACGCCATATAACATTCCCCTTATTACATACATGTTTCATTTAAGGCTCTGGAAATTTATAGGGTTTAAGCTCGATGTTGCATGCTTGCAGTTGCTGCAGAGTGTTGCACTTTTTCTGGCTGAAATGGTGCGGTTTGAAGACCGCGAAATTTTTACGGAAACGGATTTGATGTGATGTTCGATGTGGTTAAAAAAAACAAAAAACAAAACCAAAAACAAACAAAAATCCTAGGCATGCACTGAGAGAAATCACTTCTTTAAAAACAAGGAAACACGTTTGTGACAGTTTTCCTTGCGCGAAGTAAAGTTTTGATTGCATGAAGGAGAATAACTGTCACAACAAGGAATCTTTTACTTGTAGCGGCAGACATTTGCCTTGGGTTAAAGGAATTTGTACTTAGTCAATATTTCACTACGCAATTTCTTTAACACAAACGAAATCCGTGCACCTTGGATTAAAAAAAGAATTCTCTCAGTGTGAAGTTTTGACGCTCCCGTTTAAAAATCTCTGATCGGAAAATATTCGATTCGCCGACCATTTTTGCTGGTTAGTTTTTCACCCTTTCAGTACCATGTTTTGTGAGTCAACTCACCACTGCCTAGTACAAATCAAGCATGTAGATAAATATTCCTCCTCCAATGTACTTGTTTTTGCCTATACCCTAAATTGAAGGCGTTCGGCGATATATTGGTTTGAAGTATCCACTGTCCAACGATCTTCCTGCTTTCAACAAATAAACTCGGACTTGGTACTTAAAGGGTTAAAAGGTAGTGTCATTAAATTTCAGTTTGTAATTTGTCAACGTTAATTGAACTGTAAATTTCCATCGATCGACATTGAACCAAGTCCTTCGTATGACTTCTATAATTGTATTGACATCAGACTGGGTTTTACGGTTTTTCGAATTTTATTTAATGCACTTCAAAATGTCGAGGCAATTGTTTGCCCACTTCCCTCGTCTTAGCCTGAAAATTTTGTTTGGTCTCATAAAATGGATCAAAGTCGAAATGCATTACTTTAACTACTTATAGAACCACGGTTTATTATTTTTGTTTTTGTTTTAAGGGAGTTGTGACTTTTGAGTCGTCCAAGAAAGAGGTAGAGGAAAACACGCCGATAAATCTAATAACAAAACCCCCTACATAACAAATTATTAAAAAAAAAGCGAAGGCTGTAAATGTGACAATTCGATTTATCCGTCTTTTATTCCCTTAAAATTAAGTAAGGCAGGAAGGAAAATGAAAATAGAGAGCCCATAAATTTCAGGCTCCTTCGGGTCTGTCAAACACGACTGAGTCCATTAAGGAATGAAAGTCATTCTACATTAAAGGTGAAAAAAGGCAAAGAGAAAAGGTAGAGGAGAAACAGTGGTTGGAGGAAAGGTAAAAAAAAGGAAAAAAAAAGTTTCAAAGGTGTGGGGAGGGGGCGAATCGAACTCGCCATCGGCTCAACATTTGTGAATACAATAAAAAAGTTCGACGCTGGTACCGAGGCTCATAAAGTGAAAAATACGTATACCTATGACATTTGAATTGCGTTAACTGTAAAAAAAAAGTATCTTTCAGTGTTTTATGGTTCTCTCTCTCTCTCTCTCTCTCTCTCTCTCTCTCTCTCTCTCTCTCTCTCTCTCTCTCTCTCTCTCTCTCTCTCTCCTCTCACACACACACTCTATCTCTTTCTGAAATTTACACACCCTCTCTCTCTATCTTTCTCTTTTTCCCTCTCCCTCTATCTCTCTCTCTCTTTCTCTCTCTCTCTCTCTCTCTCTCACTCTCTCGCACACACACACACTCAGACTTTCTATCTCTCTTTTAAATTTACACACCCTTCTCTCTCTCTCTCTCTCTCTCTCTCTCTCTCTCTCTCTCTCTCTCGCTCCAACTTTTTTTTTTTTTTTTTTTTTTTATTTTAAATACGCACTCCGATCTGATTTCATCGGACCAGGGACGCGGGCATAAGAAATTAATTAGACCCACAGTTAAGACAGGGTGAACGGAAGTCGGGTGGGGAGGAGGAAAGGCGTCAGAATTTTATGGGGCTGCAATCCATTAGAAATGCGCCAAAAAGTTTCGTTCGGGGGGGAAGGGGGGGTAGCGCGCAGGGTAGAAAAGGGGCGAAATTTATGAGCCGAACGCAGAACACAAAACGCGAGCGGTGCGCGGTGGAGTTACGAGTATAGTTCTTTCATCGTGTTAACTTCTGTAACCGGAGAGCCCTCTGAGCTCTGGATCGGTTCGCTGTTGTTAAGCGCGTCCACCGGCATAGGATCAGCATCTATCGGTTCGTCCGCTACTACTCTTTTGCAGCACACAAGCACACTCTCTCTCTTGCCTTCGCGCTACAGGCTCTTTTCTTTTTCATCCCGTCAATCCTTTTCTCCCCCTCCTTTCCGAAAACTTTTGACCTTTGAATCGTATCGTTTGAGAGAGCACTGGATGAATCAGATTTCCCTTTGAAGTCTCTCTCACCCCCCCCCCCCTCCCCCAAATCACCTCTCTCCTCCTATTTTGTTATCCAATATACCTTAGGATTTGGGGAGATAGTTTGAGGGTTTAGTTTGCAAGGGAAGCTCTGGCAACCGGCAAACGGCTGGAAGCTGCATAGATTGGTCGGGTCGGGTTATCATAGTTGCAAGATTGTGCAACAAAGGCTGATAAATAAGGGAAACAATGGAGCTCCTACTAACTTTTGTTATACACGGGATTGAATAGTTAATTCTTTCGTATAGAAACTAGCGGAAATAATGATAAGTATACAAACAAGTAACGAAACTCACTCATAGACTCACATATAATGGGGCTGTTGCACACTTTTGCTACAAGCGATTCAATAGTCGCTTTTCTGAAGGCCGATCATTTACTTCATCGTTAAACCGATCGATAAGACTGTCTATGAGTGATGCTATTGGTCGAAAATTGTAAAACTTGGCTGTTGCTATGGTAACCATCGTTATAGTGTCCGTTTCATAAAGGCTACTCATAAGTAACCTTTAAAAAACGGACACTATAACGATGGTTACCATAGCAACAGCCAAGTTTTACAATTTTCGACCAATATAGCATCACTCATAGACAGTCTTATCGATCGGTTTAACGATGAAGTAAATGATCGGCCCTCAGGTGTAAAAACCTCCAAAACTAACGATGGCAGCTCTATAGAAACTTCCGAAATCCACTCCTAAACTCGATAACCGCTTTTATTTGCGCGGGCGTAATGGTGGCTGAGGGAAGTAACAGTGGGAGATTCCCATCTAACAATACTGTAACTGCATCAAGAAGTGACCAATAAGAGACGACTTTCATTTGACACCGGTGTCACTAGGTGTTGCGGTACCATTCATTGGGTGTGGATCATAACTCTGATGACTATAATTACTCTGTGAATCATCCTTGGCAGCACATAGAAAGAGTGACGAAATTAAATTAGGAATCTCCCATTGTTACTGCCCTCGGTCACCATTACGCCCTCGCAAATATAAGCGTTTATTGAGTTTAAGAGTGGATTTCGGAAGTTTTCAGTGCTGCCAATGTTATTTGTCGAGGTTTTTACGCTAAGTCGACTGTCACTTATAGCAAAAGTGCGCAACAGCCCCATTACTTCAGGCTTAAGGTGATTTAGCGGAGCTACGCAGGTCCTCTCATCGAAACGGTCCTTGATTATTCCGTCCATTATTTTCCAAAGAGTTTTAGATTTTTTAAGGCATACTTTCGAGTGACAGTGCTGTTAGACTCGGAAATACCTGAAAACTGCACACTAATTTAAAACTGGTCGAGGAATGGAAGAATGACATAGGCGGATTCAGCAACCTGGCAACAGTGTATTCGTCCCATTTGATTGCATGGCCCCTTCAAGAATTGATTGCTTTTGATACATTCAAATGGGGATAATACGAAGTTACCGGATTGCTGGATCCGCCTATGGAGAATGAAAATTTCCGCCCGGATACTTTCTTCCGAAAGTCATAGCACCATGGGAGATTCCGATAATTTTGGAGGCTCTCCTCTGTGTGTTTCTACAGAGAGAGAGAGTGGCACACTATAAGATAGACAGGAATCCCCGTACTTTTGCCACAATCTTAAAGAGGGTCGATTCCAATGTAAAATCGAGTGATAATCACATTGCACACACCCAAAAGACTCAACATCCACTCACTAACTCAATAAAGTCATTCGAACGCCATCTTCGAATTTTGTTTAAAGGAGCGTTAATTGAGTTGGTGAGTGGATCTTGAAACATTTGATTCTTCAAATGTGTTATTCTCGCGATTTTGCGTACAGAAAATGACCCTGAATAACTCTGTAGAAAAACTTTGCAATCCATAATAATCTTACTTGTTTGATTAAAAAAGCAGAAGTTTTGAACCATTCAAGATTTTCCTCGGAGATTTGGCAACAACCATCAGGATGCTGGTGAGTCTACCACGTTTGCTTGGTAACTTTTCCGCCCAACATTTAATTCAAATGTCAGCCGTGCTCTCTACATGGTACGGGTGTGTGAGTAAGAAAGAGAATAAGGAGAGCGTGAGAGAGAGAGAGAGAGAGAGAGAGAGAGAGAGAGAGAGAGAGAGAGAGAGAACTACCAACTTTTAGCCCCCAATAAATCTCCACCGAACACTGATTTATTGAAATCTGGACCGCTCGGTTTCGTCTGTTGAGCCTCGCATTCTCGCAACATCAAAATTGTGATGCAAAAGTTTATTCACTTAAATCAGAGACTTCAAAAGTTACCGACCTTCTAGGTGTTTCCTACACACCCGATAACTTGATGCTTCCAGGGGCGGATCCAGAACACACTTTTGAGAAGGGCTATTTTGCGTTGGGGGAGGCATTTCCTATAAAATTGTATCATCCTCACCTGTACAGACATACAGTAGGCACGCAGTCTATCTGACGTAAGGGCGTAAGTCAGAAATTTGACGAATTAACTTTTTCGTTGACTGTTATGTAAAAAGTTACGCTCTTTCAACCCATGATGCTTTTAAAAATGCCAAATTCTCAGAACTTTTCAAATTATAATGGGAACAGTATAAGCAAATAAGTCATTTCACGCCAAGGGGTCAGTCAGTTTTGTTTTCTCTCTCCTAAAAATTTGCAAAAATCTACTTAAGTCTAAGATTCAGATGAACGACTTTAGAAAATTTACAAACAAATGAGCTGTTGGGGGGAGAAGTTCACTTTTTTTTTTTTTTTTTTTTTTTTTTTTTTTTTTTTTTTTTTTTTTTTTTTTTTTAAAACCAGTTCACACGTCAAACGATTCATATTTTGCATTCAGTGGCGACGCGACGTGTGTAATTTGGCAACGCTGCATTCAGAAACCGCACTAACTTTATAAACCAAGCATTTGTCCCAAAAACTGAAAAATATCTGCTCTCTAGAATTTAAAATCAATAAAACGTGATAGCACACAAAAAACTAATAAACGCTGGGAAACAATAACTTTGCGACTTGACCCAACGCACACGTTTTGGAAAAGTATGTCATAAATTCTTTTGTACGTCTTCCAGAATCGCAATTTCTAGAATTTCAAATCTATTTCACGTCTAATTAAGTTGTTAATTTAGTATAATTTTATCCATTATCATCGAATGGGAGGGACACAATCGAGTAGTAAACAGCGAAGCAAGCACTGCACAAACAGGATTGCTGAATTTGACCAACATTGACAGAATTGAAGTCTACCGAAAATTGATAATATTTATTATTGTGGAAATGACACGGACCGCAATCAACGACTTTGTAATTAATTAATACTAACAAATCGAAAATCGGTCCGTTGCGGCGTGGGTAATTTCCCATTCGTTTCAATAAGCGCAGCGCAAACAGCTGCGGTAATATCTACAAACGAACGATTTCAAGAATGAATGTCAAATACAGACTGCTACTGCACCGTTCACGCTTCAAATAACTGTAGATTAGAACGCACACAGAGACTGGGAAATTGGAGATCCAAGAATTTTGGTCTCGTTTTTCAGCGCACGTTTTTTTTTTTTTTCCCCCCGTACTTAATTCCAACGATGGGACTTTTGCTAACTTATGCGTTATGCGATTGCATAGTTAATTTTAGTGTAAAAATTAGCGAAAATTACGATGAGATCATAAAAAATTACGCAACTCTCTACAACAGATTTACAAAATTACTTTAAAGTTTAATGCGTGTTCTCGAAGCCATCCGCAGGTACACCATGGGAGATTCCTATCTAATTTGAGACATTCCCTCTGTGTGTTTCTATAGAGAGAGTGACAAATGGGGCTCTTGCAAACTTTTGCTGTGAGCAAATGAATATAGTCCATAGTTATGTAAAAACCAGCGAAAATCACAAGAATCACACGGAGAAAGTCTGAAATTCAATAATAAACTCACATAACTGCTATAACAGCAAGTTTGTAATGGCGGCTCTACGCAGGTATCATGGGAGATTCCTGTCTATTATGTCACTTTCTCTACGCAAACACAGAGATTTGTCTCAATTTAGATAGGAATCTCCCATGATACCTGTGTCTCTCCGCCATTAAGCCCGATTCTGAGAGTGAATTTCGTGATTTTTTAGTGTATTCATCGTTATTTTTACAGGTTTTTATGCAAGAATCAACCCTTCAATCTCATGTAGCAAAAGTTTGCTAGAGCCCCATTGTCGTACTCATCGTCATTTTTGCTTGTTTTAACGGAAGAGCTATATTTATTCAATGGCACAGTCCATTGACGGTTCTATCTGCTAACCATGTTTTTTGCCGTTTGAACCTATGAAAAAGTATCGATTTCTCAGGGATTCAGCGAATCCCCTGAAGATCGATTATTCTAAGTAGCTTTAAACGGAGAGAATCCGTTGTTGCCACATTGCACAAGCCACCACTGCAACATAAAAGCCCCATTATGCTCAATTTCGCTCTTCATTTCTTTCTATACGTCATCCTCGAAGATTGAAAATTGTGTTATCATGCCTCAACAATCAATACTATACTCGAACACTATACAATCGCGGGGTGCCGTTTAAAGAAACGCCTTCTCTTTAAACTCTCGTTTTGGCGCATAAACGTATTTTAGCGTCGATAAAAAATAAATATAAATTCGAGAAATACAGTCAGCGGTGGTGGGGGGGGGGGAGAGGGGAGGGCGCATATAAGAATCGATTTAAGTGTATCGTAAACCGTATTCACCCTTATCACATTTAAAACATAATGGAATATTCCGCATTTTTCTATTATAACTCGCGCTTGCGTGCGATGGGGGAGGAGTTGGGTGGAGGAGGGAGAGGGGGTGGCGGGAGGGGGTCATACTCTTTCCTCCCCCCCCACCGCTTGAACGATCCGATTTCACGGGATGCTTTTTCTACCCCCACCCCCTTCCAATCCCTCCGAGCAGTCGATATTTGATATCCTTTCCCTCCCCGGAGGCTATATTTATGAGAAATCATTAGCGTCTGACTTTATGTAATAGAATAAAATCGAGTGTTTCGAGTTATTGAGGAGTGCATTCATTATGCACAATGCGGCGTTTGTAGAGGGGGGGGGGGGTTGGGGGGAAGCGGCGCGGCGCTCAATTGCACTGGCCGAGCTCCAAGAATCGGTAGAGAGGAAAAATGGAAAGTAGGTTCGGCGGAGGTTTCTGCCAAGTAGGGATGTAGGAAACTATACTGGAACCAGTTGAGAGGCACAAAAAATGAGGGTTGGAGGAGGGGGGGGGTTACGAGGGCAGGTGAAAAGGGGGATGGGGAGAATGGTCCCGAAGTTGCGGCGAAATAGAATGTGCAATTCCAATTGAACGCATGGAGTATAAGTTGAGGTTAAAGAAAAAAAAAAAAAAAAAAATGGCCCGCGAACGTGTTTCGAAGACGCTTCATCGCTCGCGCCCCTACTACTCCCCCTTCACCCTCCCCCTCCCCCTCCTCATACCAAACTACCCTCACCCTCTCTTCACCACATCTTATACCGAACCCCGAACAGAGAGTGCCCCTTGAGTGGTCAGAGGCTGTTATTGGTGCAAATATAGTGTACACCGCACTGTGATTCGAGATTGAAAAAAAAATGGATAAAAATGAGTGAAAAAAAAGAAGTTTTTGAACTTTAGTGAAAGCTAAATTAAACATTTTTTCAGTGACATTTCTAAGATGAAATTGCTTGAAAAAGTGTTTTCTGTGATTAAAATTGGTCTTGATAGTTTTTAAATGATAAATTGATGAGAAATTGAAAATTTATGAAATGATGAATTTGAAAAGTGGCTAAAAATCAAGGGAGAAAAAGTCATAAAAAATCATCGTTTTTGACCTTGAGATCTTAATTTAAAAGTTTCTCAGCTACATTTCTAGATTTAAACTGCTTATTAAAAGTGTTGTCGGTGATTGAACTTGGTCTTGGAAGTTTATAAATGATTTTATGATAAATTGAAAATTTATGAAATCATGAATTTGAAAAGTGGCTAAAAATAAGCGGGGGAAAAAGTCATAAAAATCATAGTTTTCGACCTTTCAAGCTGAAATTCAAAACTTTTCTGGTGACATTTTTAGGTTTAAATTACTTGTTAAAAGCGTTTCCTGTGATTACAGATGGTCTTGAAAGTTAATAAAAGAGAAATTGGAGAGATATTTATTTTCTGATTTTCGGCCACTTCCAACGACCTAAGACCATAGTGCGCCGTACCGTACGACGTTATTATAACTAGGGAGTTGTCCTGGAGGAGGGCGAAGACGCTGTACAGTGGATCGAAACATTAATTTTTCTGAACAAAAAAAGTTTTTGTTTTTCTTGCGTTAAAACAACATCACGGTGTTGACTGTTGATATTATCTTGGGGGAAAAATCATGTTATTATTTTACTCATTTGAAGCCCTAGCTCCCTAGCTAATGTGGATTATTTCACACGTTTTAAGTTTTATTGCTATTTTTATTCATAAATCTCGATTTATTTTCGTGAAATTTTGTCCGAGAAATTCCATAATTCAATCCCACTATACGTCTGCTCTCTCGAACCACAAATCGGCTTACTTCTGAACTCTCTAGTTGCATTATGTTCAGACTTCGTGATTTTCTAGAAAACTTTCGCATATTATAGATTTACGATTGTCGTAGAAGGATGTGAGCTCCCGTGTCACCCCTCCTTTTTTTCAGGGTCAGAATGCAACTTGGTAGACTCTGTTACCAGCGAGATAACAATAGGTTTCGACCTTAAAACGTTTTTGTCAAAAAAATGAATCTGGGAGTCTTTTCAGTTTGTTTCAAAAGTCGGTGGCTCAAATGAACTGATTCGGCGTCACTTTCATAAGACCATGTGGGGATGACCGATGACGTCATCAGTGCATTGAACTAACGTAATTTCGGTATGATAAATAGATTTACGATTGTCGTACAGACTGATGGAAGCTCCGATGCCCCCCCCCTTTATGGGGTAGAATGAAACCCAGTAGACTCCTGCTACCGGTGAAGTAACAATAAATTTTGAGTTCAAAACGTTTTTGTTTAAAAAAAAAAAAAAAAAAAAAAAATGAATTTAAGAAATTGGGAGGTTTTAATTATTATTTAAGATTATACCTACTGATAAAGAAACTGCGTTAAGTGCATCCTTCACAGGTGGTTGTTACTTAGAGGCTCAAAGCTTGAGCTACGATTTCACTGAGAGGAATAAGAGTTTCAAACTTTTAAATGGCCGAATCGTGGCTTTCACAGTAAGTTGCTTCAGTCTTTATAGTCCATTTTTCCAACAGCAAAACCTCACTTGTCTTGAGGTCCATCTTTTTTGCTGCAGCAAAATTTTGAAAAGGAGACAGATCCCGTCATTAGAATTTCGGGTTTGAAATCATTCTTGCGCACAGAACTTGCACTATCAAATCTTCTCAAATACCTGATTTGATTTTTTTTTTTTCTTTCGTATTTTTATGCGAATCCATCGACAGCTCCTTCGCGAGTTTATAACCCTCTTATAACAGTCATAAAAGTATCGCTCCTTGTATCAGCTGAAATGCCAAAATCGCACGATCAAGCAAAATCATCGCTTCGGATTCAAAGTGTCATATCATATCCGAGATCCCGATCTTCGCTTGAGACTTGCTTAGGGACCATGACGATTTACGAGCAGCGCCAGCGTCCTCCCAGATTAACTGTTTTTTTCTTATTTTTTTCTTTCTTGAATAATATAATATCATAATGACCGCAGCTGCTAACAAGTAAACTGAAACTAACTTGACTTTTTACGAGGTCTGCAATTTTCACCGCGCATAGTGTTTCCCTACGGGCGCGCGCACCTTGAAAACCAACTCCCGAAAGCGCCCCGCTGCGGAAATGCGGATTCCCAATAATCGTAAAAATATAACCAAGCGGTAAATATCGGTTGGAGGCGGTTAACCGACGCAGGTAACTTCGTTGGTAACCTGTAGTCGGGATCGTTTGCTGTCGCCACCAATGTCTATGGCATCTTGTTTGATGGTTTAGCTTCTTCTTGTGAGGGCGCTCTAAAAAAAAAAAAATATGATCCATGAAACAAGGAGTGCGCTTGTAACTAATAAATCATGATTCAATCTTTATGTTGTTTTCTAATAAATAGCGCATCTGGTATTTCATACACCACCATTCAAGTTACCTGCGCCGCCTTAGTTTCAATTCTAGACTAAACAACTTCAGCTTCCCTTTTTATCGCCACTGAGGTATATTGATTATTATTTTTTCTCTGAAGACAGGTTTGACTAAATTGCAAAGCTATCTGTGCTACATACAGTCAAAATAATTAGAGTGTATTTAAAGAATCAGTTTTGCTGACAGGAACGCTAATCAAAGAAATTATGAACTCCGTACAGTGGCGTCAGTGGCGTGCCTGGCAACGTTGCTATTGAGCCGTTTACATCCATGAAGAGGGTCGAATTGTGATGAGGGTGCAGAGTACACTCTCTCGAATCGATATTTTACACGATTTTAAATGGACTCATTCCAACTCTGCCAGATGGCACGCAACGCCACTGACTCCGTATACGTAACATTATGTTCTAAATGGTGGCTTATACCGTTAGTCAGATAAAGAGAACAACCTATTTAATTCATCAGAAACACACACAAAAACACTATGAAAGGTGACTTTTTGAGAACAAGCATGCTCCCCGTTTTATACATGGTTTTTCCAAAGAACTCCTTAAATTATTCATTCTATACAATATGACATTAGCCCTTACATTACCAACCATTTTTTTTACACCACTTACCAAACCGGGCCTCGGAGGCCCGTGTGTAAATCTTATGGGGTTTGCATATTTTCCATGTTTTTTTTTTTGTTTTTCTTCAATTTTCAGTATCTAATATTCATGAATGCCTTTTTTACTGCATAAAAATGATTCTTCCTTGTCAGAATTATTAAAATTCTTATTCAATACATATTTTCTTCTGCTTGGACCCACTCCCCCCCCCCTTTATTACAAAATGTTTGAAAACTTTTATTTTTACTTTATTCGTAGGTGCAGCTTATGTCATTTCTATTTGATTTTCCATGAGATATTGTTTGATTTTATTATTTATTATTTTCAATATTATAATAATAAATAGTTTGCAGTATCCTTCAAAGGTATTTATGAGGGTGAGAGTGGGGGGAGGGATTATAAAGGAAAATATTCAAATGCTAGCCAGTCCGATAAAATAAAGATTGAGACAATCTCTGATGTTTTAGCTCCAACTTTACTTTCTCTTCCCATTTTATTTTTATAGAAGCTCCTTCTCCTCCTCCTCCCCTCACCCTAACCCTTCAACAATTCAATCAACCTTCCAACAGCTCCTTTCTTGTTTCTTTCATAAATGGTAAAAAAGGGCAAATTGAAAAAAAAGAAAAAAAAAAAGAAATTGACATATTCATATTCCTGAAAAAAGCAAGTAAAACATATAGTAAACATAGGAGCCTGCTTGACTTGTCCAATAGAAATATTGTACATAACTTGAATATTTCTTTTTTTTTTTTTTTTGCAATTTACTGAAATTTATTTCGCTGCGCACGAAACTTCAAACTTTTTGCTTTTCTATTTTTAGTTCCAGTAACTTTTAGGTTTTCTTTGTTTTAAATTTGGTTTCAAACAAATAGAGGAAAAAAGCAACAAAAGCTTGTTTCTATAAAAATTTTATTGAAAAAAGCCTTGTTTCCATTATTATCATTTTCAGTCAAAGGACGCTTCACAGTCACACAACATAACTCCATTGCAAAGCGCGCCTCTCTTTTCAATAAGGTGCTTTTACTGCGCATTATCATTTGTGGCGTAATAAGCTGATCGGCTAAATGTCTTAAAAAAATGCTACGACAGTTGCGGATGCCATGCCAATTAAGTTCTGGATGTTGCACTTCAAATATCCGAAACACATTCACTCCAGCAATATCTAGAATATAATAAACTAACGGCCACCTTCTTGACAGACGCTTTACTGAGTATGTCCGAGCCATTTGGTCAACTAGATCAACGCCCCCTTTTGTCTTATTATAATATGATCATAAAATGATCTCGTTGATTATCAGTTTATCAGGTTTTGTTGATTTTTACATAACCTCAAAATTTAAAACAATAATAAACTCTAGAGCCAACTTTCTTGGCCAAAGAAAACTAAAATTCCTACTAAATTGATAGTAGGGCCTGAGAGGCCCGCGTTGGTAAGTCTAGGGGTAGCGATGAAAAAAAAATTCCTACACCTAGAGAATTTTTTGTTGTTTTTTTAATTTATTAATTTAGGTTTCTGAGGGTTTTTTTAGAGATGTCACAAAAGCTCAAATTTTTCAAACGATTAGAACGGAAACGGCGCGACAAAATAACAAGCCTAGGGCCTCTCAGGCCCATGTTGGTAATGTAAGGGTTAGTCAAGGATAAAAGAACCAACTCGCAAACAAATTTATTTTTACGAGGTCTGCAATTTTCACCGCGCATAGTGTTTCCCTACGGGCGCGCGCACCTTGAAAACCAACTCCCGAAAGCGCCCCGCTGCGGAAATGCGGATTCCCAATAATCGTAAAAATATAACCAAGCGGTAAATATCGGTTGGAGGCGGTTAACCGACGCAGGTAACTTCGTTGGTAACCTGTAGTCGGGATCGTTTGCTGTCGCCACCAATGTCTATGGCATCTTGTTTGATGGTTTAGCTTCTTCTTGTGAGGGCGCTCTAAAAAAAAAAAAATATGATCCATGAAACAAGGAGTGCGCTTGTAACTAATAAATCATGATTCAATCTTTATGTTGTTTTCTAATAAATAGCGCATCTGGTATTTCATACACCACCATTCAAGTTACCTGCGCCGCCTTAGTTTCAATTCTAGACTAAACAACTTCAGCTTCCCTTTTATCGCCACTGAGGTATATTGATTATTATTTTTCTCTGAAGACAGGTTTGACTAAATTGCAAAGCTATCTGTGCTACATACAGTCAAAATAATTAGAGTGTATTTAAAGAATCAGTTTTGCTGACAGGAACGCTAATCAAAGAAATTATGAACTCCGTACAGTGGCGTCAGTGGCGTGCCTGGCAACGTTGCTATTGAGCCGTTTACATCCATGAAGAGGGTCGAATTGTGATGAGGGTGCAGAGTACACTCTCTCGAATCGATATTTTACACGATTTTAAATGGACTCATTCCAACTCTGCCAGATGGCACGCAACGCCACTGACTCCGTATACGTAACATTATGTTCTAAATGGTGGCTTATACCGTTAGTCAGATAAAGAGAACAACCTATTTAATTCATCAGAAACACACACAAAAACACTATGAAAGGTGACTTTTTGAGAACAAGCATGCTCCCCGTTTTATACATGGTTTTTCCAAAGAACTCCTTAAATTATTCATTCTATACAATATGACATTAGTCAAGGATAAAAGAACCAACTCGCAAACAAATTTTATTACTTTATCTGTAGAAAAAGTTTACAACATCCACTTTTAAACGGTGCAAGGCCTTAGTCTTCCGTAAAGCTGCTTTCTAAGATAAATTTCAAAACAAACCGTGTAAAAGTGTACTTTATAAGCGACGACCTGGCAAGCGGTTTAGGGATCTGATACAAACTTTGAAACACGAAAATGCAAATTATTCATGCGGGTGTTTTTAGGGGGTACCGAAGAGGCATCAGTTACCGGAAACATCTGCACCCGACTTTCGAGTTGCGTTCAGATGTGCCCGATTATTTTGATACACCGTCGGTATTCCACAAGAAACCCAAAAAATAATTTACACTTTTGAGCTCAAGTGTTGTATTGGATCCAAACATTCCAAAACAACTCGCGAGACAGCGTTGCCGTGCCAGTTTCGTTACGGATTTAGGTCGCGCTTATTATCCCTCCTGATTACAGAGCTGCCATTTTGCGTATAATTAATGATATTTTTCAATTCACCGACGATTTCACCGGTTGAGAAAAGATTGTACAGCTCAGTTCAATGTATGACTGAACTGAACGAAAATACTCGCATCTGTAATATTTTCTCAATCGGTGGAGTGGTTGATGACTTTAAAAACTTGCGGATATTTTAATAATTAAACGGCAGTTGCATCGATTTAGTAAAGATAACAGATGAGAGTATTTTCGTTTAGTGCAGTCATATCCTGAACTGAACTGTATAATCTTTTCTCAGCCAGTAGAATCATCGGTGAATTGAAAAATGTGATTAATTAAGTATACGCAAAATGGCAGCTCTGGTCCTGAAGCAATGAAAACAGTCGCGTCGGGTGCAATCTGTCAAACGTGAATTTTTGACGAAGGACACCCATGAAAAAGGTCAAATTATCAGAGGTTCATGCACACTGTATTTACCTCAAATCAATACTTGGAAGAAATGAAAGAAATGTCAAAGGCTTTAATGAATGTGAAAATAAGAGAACACGATTCGAACTGATATTGGGAAGAAAACGACATGTGCGGAATTAATCTTGAAATTTCATCAAAAAGAAGAGTATCCCTGAATCCTGAGTCAACAATTTTTTTTTTGACCAATATGTCAGCGGCAAAATTCTGCTACAGCGCATTACAAAGGGTCTAATCGGAAGTAAAACCATCTAAAAACCTCAGAATCCACTCTCAAACTGAAAAATAAAATGCGTTTAACAAAACTACAATATGGTGGTCGAATGAGCTGATATCGATGGCGGAGTACCATCTAATTGCAGTTTTTTCCAAGATTCACTTTTCTCAGCCTAGAATGTTGCAATTAGGTGGGACTATCCCCCATTGAGATCAGCTCATACGACCGACATTTTTTAATTTTGTTAGTAGGTTTTGATGGTTTAAATATGGTGTTCACGCATTTTCAATAAGGAAATCGATCCTTTACGACTCATTTTATTATTCTAAAGCAACCATTTTTTCGAGGAATTTTGTATGGTACAATAACAGTTTGCACGTCTCAATTTGAAGTTTAAAAATACATGGATAATGGCATTGAAATTAAAGACTAAAAAATTCAACCAACATCCTTTTTTCTGACGATAGAGAGCAGAAGTAGGCTCAATATTGCTTCGAGCTCACGACATGGAAATCAGTAATCAAAATCAATGGAGACAAAGACAGTTAAGGGAACATTTCGAAGTAATATTGTCAGTGAATGTTGAATTGGCTTCGTCAAAAAATTGTAAAGACCGATTGTTAGGGGGCAGAGCGCAATATACTTTGCGCCTCACATAATAGATTATAATGAAAAATACATGATTGAATAAATGACTGCAGATCTCATTGGTGGAGCTTTGATTAGGATTGAGGCATTATGAATTCACGGTTGCCAAACTTACAATAGTGAAACGATTGATCCTGAGTATGGATTTTTAAGTCCTTAAATATATTTTCGAGCTACTTAGGTACCATGGAAGATTCTATCTAATGTCCGGCTTTCTTCTGTGTGTTGCTATAGAGAAAGTGAATAATTAGACAGGAAACCCCCATAATGCCTGTGTAGCTCCGCCATTTAACAATTAGAGCAAATATGGCGGAGCTATGCAGGTATTTGCAGATTCCTATCTAACTTTTCACATTTCTATAGAAACACACAGAGGAAAGTATCATATTGAATTGAGTCTCCCATGGTACCTGCAACCTGAGTATAGCTCCACCATGCTGTCTAAACTTTATTTTATGAGTCTGTGAGTAAATTTCGTAACATTTCCGTACTCATTTTGGCTAGATTTTACGAAAAATTAACTATCCGATTGTACCTTTATACACTGGAAAAAAAACGAAAACAATGTCCGACAAGTTCTAAATGCTGATTTTACATTATGAAAATGCTGATTCAAAGTTTAAAAATGCTGATTCAACAATTAAAACTGTTCATTTAACGACGTTCATGGTTGAGTCAGCATTTTCATAATGTAAAATCAGTATTTAGAACTTTTTGGAAATTTTTTTAACATTTCAAATGTTAAAACAGCAATTTTTTTTTCAGTGTAATAGCAAAAGTTATAAAAAGCCCCATTTTTAAAAACAATGAAATTTTGCAACTGTTGTACAAAACGGCTCATTGGGTATGATAAAAGGCGATTTTCCATGTTGACTGCGTCATTTCATGATAAATGGGCCATTTCGAACGCGGGACAAAAAAACAACGAGGGTTAAAATAAGGTCTAAAGCTATAATATTTTTGCCTGGCAACCGCGCATAAAGACACGCAGAGCGTCCTCGTAAATATGTTAATGACACAATATCCGTAACAAGGAAAAGTCAATTAATCAAACGGCTAATCATTGGAGCAGCTCGATATGAGTCTAATGAGAAAATCCTATGATTATATAGCTTTGTCGCTATTGTGTGGAGTCCGATCGGCTTCGGCTGTATAACAATTGCCGCGCCCATTGACGACCGAACACCGTAGTTTTGGAACATTAATGGGGGTAGCCCACAAGCCTAAGCCACATAGCCAAAGCCAGTGCCAGCCAACCAACGGCAGTGCAGCGCAGCGGTATAGCTGGGTCCTCCTCTGTATTGTGTTGAGGCGAACACGACTTACCGACGCACAAAAGGGGGAGGAAAAAACATTTTTCGGAAAAGGAAAAGTCTCGCCATGAATGGGGTTCTTACTGACTTTTGCTGTATGCGATTGAAATGGTTCATTCTTGCGTTAAAACCAACAAAAATTACTAGACGTTTATTAAAAAATTATACGAAATTCACTCATAGACTCGTAAAATGACTTTTAAGTTTAAGAGACGTAAGCTGTACAGGTGTCATGAGAGATTCCTATCTAATTAAGAGACTTTCCTCTGTGTGTTTCTATAGAGAGGAGGAGACAGACAGCGAATCTCTTACTATATACCAGTATATCTTAACCACCTTTGCTCTTAAATGACGGATTTTTTAGGAAAAGAAAAAGTCTCGCCATGAATGGGGTTCTTACTGACTTTTGCTGTATGCGATCGAAATGGTTTATTATTGCGTTAAAACCAACAAAAATGACTAGAAGTTTATTAAGGCATGTCATAGAGACATGCGTTTGAATGGGCTAAGAGTGAGAAAAACAATATCCTGGTTACGGCTATGCTTAGGTCCACTGTGCCAACGCGCGGGGCCGGATTGAAACTACAGCCTGCTTGCGCGAGAGTAAATTGGGGGGAGGGCAGAGGAGGGGGTACCTCGACAAAGAATAATAAAAAAAAAACAGTGGAAATGATATTTAGGGCGCGCGCGCTTATAACTAGAGTTCGTACGTATACAAATAAGTACGGAGAAAAGCTATACGGTGCGCATGCGCGGTCGATAGGTTCCGTCGGTCGAGCGGGAAGGGAAGCGAGTTGAAACAATCTGAAAACAAAAGTTCTGACTTTCTGAGAACAGCGATTGCGCGCATGCATCGCCCATCGGTGCTGCTTTTGTCTCTCACCTTATTGATGCTCAAATCAGAGTAACCCCCCCCCCCCCCCGCAATTCATCTGTGGTCACCCTTCTCACGCCCAACCCACTAGGACTATCCTTTTCTCACCCGTCATCCAACATATCGGCCCGTGCAGTGTTGGCGTGCTTCGAAAAAAAAAGTTGAAACCAGGGACCAATAAATTTTCGGTACAGACGGTCCCCGAAAGACGTTGGATGGTGAGCGTTTACGTATGGTTTTAAATGGCCGTGCGAGCTCACCAATCATCTGGAAGCAGGACCGTCGGTATCGAACATTTATTTGTCCAAGGAACCGATGTAATGTCAAATCCTTGACCGTTTGATTCGTGATTCTTAATTCTCAACCTTCGACTGCTAGATTACGCCATCTCTCTTTTCTACTTTGGTGCAGCGAAATTGCATCCAACAGCGATTTTCAAGCCTTTTGAAATTCACGATAAAAATAACCCTTTCTCATCTCTAATATATATACATTTTTTTTAAACCTGACAACATCGCATTGATACAATCCAACGAAAAACAGACGAGGTTACATTCACATACAATAATTTGCTCACAGCCAATTCCTTCGTACGCAATACGCATGAGAAAATCGAGCTTTTCTTTGTCTCTTGACGTTTCGTTATTTTGACACTCAACATGACGGCTAAAGTTCCAGTCGATTGCCCCTCCCCCCGCCTGCACCCCCCTTGCGTCCCTGACGTTTGCTCTATCGAATCGATGAGAACCCGGGAACATCAAAAATCAATACTGATGAAGCGCTGGGTTTGAATTTTAATCACACGATATCTTTTCTTCACCAGCGACTAAGAAGATGAGCTCGAGACAATGAGGGTGAATGCGACTACATTTAGCCAGTGAGAGAGCGGTGTAATTCCAATTAGAGAAGACATGGAGACCACAGGTGGATACAGGAATTTATCTTTCTCTATCCGGCCACGTGAACGCATGAGTTGGAAAAGGAAAGCAAGGGGGGGGGGGGCATCACGTAACTTTATCTCCTATCTCCGTCCTTTTCAAACACACAGGGGCGGATTTACACTATACTTGAGGCCGTACGCAATCTTGAATTTGAGGCCCCCTAGAAGAAAGGTAGGGTGTCGAGGGGGGATTATCCCCCTAGAAAGAAGGAAGGTTGAAGTGGGGAATCCTCTCCTGAAAATTTTAAAAGAAAGGCTCAAAAAAACTCCAGATGCGAATCATCGTATTCTCGCCCTTTTTCCTTCCCCTTTACCTTTCCTTTTTTTCCTTCTTTCTCTGCTCCTTTTCCTTTTCATCTCTTTTTCTTCCGTTCGGGAGTTGAGGCCCCTTTTAGATCTGAGGCCCTACGCAGTTGCGTATATTGCGTAGTGGTACATCCGCCCCTGCTAACACACGTATTCAAATGGAAGATGAGAGAGACAGACACATCCCTGTATCAGCTCATGATGAAGAAACGGCCTCAGAGGTATCTCGTTCAACAATAACTGATAATGATAATAATTTCTAGCTCTTGGATGTCATCATTGAAATAGCCCAATCATTCATAAGAATTAAGATAGAAAGAAGAAAAATCTTGGAAACTGACATAATTTCGATCAATAATACATCTAACTGAATATTTTTACTCCACATTTTACGGAAAAGTTTCTGCAGTGGCTGCTCACTGCTCACTGCTCGTGCAATCTGAAAACCCTGATTATTTGCCTTTTAAACCTATGCAAAAGTATCCTTTTCTTGAGGGTGCACCTGCAGCTGAAATAGATCGATTGTTTTACAAAAATTTAAATAGAGAAAATAAGTTGTGCGTTTTTGCGACAAATCCTGTCATGTTGAAACTGATAACTTTTTTTAGCTCATCCCAGGAGGTGAAAACTTCAAAATACATTGATGAGTCCGTCGGTTTCATCAAGAAAATTTAGATCACAAATGTACAGTCATTTCAGTTTGAAAATAAAATGAAAAGTATAAAGGTTGATGGTTGCATACATTTTCTACATTGAGAATCAATTGTAAAATAACGTTACCAGAAAATTATATATAGCAGAGTACTTGAATCGTTAGTGATGATAAGTATAGTTCGAAAAAGATCGGTCCAAAATTCAGATCCGATTTTGATCCGAATTTGATTCATTCCAAAGGCAAGACTTACCTGTAACAGAAAAAGAGTAAAATTCAAACA
This sequence comes from Trialeurodes vaporariorum, assembly GCA_011764245.1. Classification (NCBI taxonomy): domain Eukaryota; kingdom Metazoa; phylum Arthropoda; class Insecta; order Hemiptera; family Aleyrodidae; genus Trialeurodes; species Trialeurodes vaporariorum. The sequence continues at coordinate 39,814,086 of VMOF01000001.1, forward strand.
AACGTTCATTGGATAAAGTAACATAGAAAAAAAATTACACCAATACCGAACAGAAATAAATATGCAAAACACTATTGGTTTTTTTTTGTTTTTTTTTTTGTTTTTTTGTTTTTTTTTTTTGTTTTGTGTTTTTGTTTTTGATTTTTTTGTTTTTTGTTTTTTTTTTTTTTTAAAGCAGCAACTTTTCTTGAATTGAAATGTATCAATGGACTCTTGATAACAACCTGTGATAAAGAATCCACTCAGCTACACTTCATCGGCTTCTTTATTTGTAAACTAATATTTTATAAATAATCTCCTTCAATTAAAAGGATAGGCAAAAACAACACCGCGGAGTAGGAACATTTAACTACCCACTAAATTTTAGCTGGTGGACAGTGATTTATTCCAGTAACTTGATGGTAAAATATGTCTCATGAAAACCCCTTTAAGCCTTATTTGACTCATATGGTGCAAAAATTAGCCATCATAAATCATCATCATTGGTAGGTAAATCTTACCAATCATTTTTTCCTCCGTGTGGTTCCTTCTTGCGTACGAAGCCGTTCAATTATTTTAGCGAACCAACGACTAACGTTCGAATCGGTCGAAATGCAGAGATGATCAAAATCTGAATCTCTGACCCCAGCTCGATGCGCAAGAACTCTACCTGAAAAGAATTCACTTTTGGTTCGAAATAATCTGACGCGCGGTGTTTATGTTTATGTATCATGTGAGCATGGGCGGATACAGGAATTGGTCTTTCTCGCTCTCTGACGGTTTGAACACGTGTGTTCGAAAAGGATAGCAGAGGGGGCCATCACGTGACTTTAGCCCTCATCTCCGTCTTTTACTAACACATGTATTCAAAGGGGAGGAGAGAGAGAGAGAGAGGGAGACAGACGGATTCCTGTATCCGAGCATTATCGCAAGTGATCCCCCGAAGTTAAAGGAGTGTCGGGTGTTGTCATGCGATTTATAATCGAACCACTTGATTCGCAGCCGAGATGCGTAATTTTCACTCCCAGCTCGCAAATCAGCCTGCAACTTTCTTTTTCTTCTTTCTGACACCCTCCCCCATCCCCCTCCACCCCTCAATATAACCGTGTGAAAGATGATTAGCGAAGGCTGTTTCCTTGTTGCATTGGGTGATTGTGTGCGCATGTTCTCAGTTTCTGTGTATTAGAGAGAACAAGAAATTGAGCGGTTCCCGCGGACACATAACAAAATCGCGAGGCGGTGTATGGAAAAAGCGAGGGCAAAGGCCCGCGCGTAACGTGAGGTATGATATAAAACCAGAAACCAACGGTTGAAGGGTATTGAGATTTCTTGTGAAGAGCAAACGTCTTGTTTTTGTTTTTTGTTTTGTTTTTTTTTTTTTTCCTGCATGCTTTTGTAGGTTGTATGTACTATGTATACCCATACCGCCTCAATTATAGTGAAATTATGACTGTTAATTTGACCAAATCAGGGTCGCATAAAAATCAGTCATCACACACTGAGGCTGAGGCTTCGACGCGCGACTTCATCTCGCGCGGCAACATTGCCGGCTCCCGGGAGGGATGGATCGCTCACTGCTGAGTGATCGTGGTTGCCTGACTGACCTGATAAAAGTAATTATTGTTTCCTGTTGATCCGAATTGGCAATTTTAAGGTGATTTCTAAGCCTCACCTGTCTAATGTGTGATTCTAGCTCAATAGATCGCTCATTTTTTTTTTTTTTTTTTAATTTGACTTTAAATAAAGCTTCTGACACCCCCCCCCCCCGAAAAGTGTCAATCAAAAGGAGCGGATATTTTACTCCAAAATTTCAAGTATTTTGGTACTAAATTGTAAAAAGAATGAAGCATCGGAATTTTGGAAAAATGTTAGGCTATTTTGGGACGTGATAAAACGGCCCTCCTTATAGCCGAATATGTTGCCAAAATATCGGTGCTTGATTTCCCCGTCAATAAAATACCCATATTGTTGAAATATTTAGTATTTAGCGTCCCCACCGAAACTGCGCCGTTTTTTACTCAATTCTTCAGCCAAATTTTAACAAAGTTGGTTCAAAATTGACGGAGAAATCAAGCACCAACATGTTGAAAAATATTAAGCTATTTTTGGGACGTGGTACAACGCCTGAAAAATATTAAACTATTTTTGGGACATGATAAAACGCCCCTACATAGCCTAACATTTTGCCAACATTTTGGGGCTTCATTTATAAATCCATTAATTTAGGATATATTATTGACATTTAGTTAGAAACATTGAAAAAAAAAAGAAATCGTGCAGTGCCTGCGGGATCGCTCCTTTCGATTGATACTTTCAAGAAGAAAATTCTAATCCTTCAAAGTCAGATTCTCAAAAAGTGACTAGTGGCGCCATCTATTGGGCTAGAATCTCACTTCAGACAGGTCAACAATAACCTTTGAGACTATCCTGTGCAATCCGGCAAGCGCGGATAGGCCCCTCCGTGGCGATAATCGGGGCGGATGCGAGAAAGGTAGGAGGCGCACTGTGGTGAGAGGGGCGCTGTGGTGGATGGAGAGGGGGGGGAGAAAGGAGGAGATTAACGACGGCATTCCTCGGAAGCAGCGTAAGAACATTTTACTTGGAGGTTAGTTTTCAAATTAGCGTAGCAATTTGCTTTTAAGAACACGGTGTCCGCGAGGGTCTCTGAACCTGGACCCAGAACCCAGAGTGCCCCCGAGCTAAAAATCAAGACACCCCTGTAATTATTTGCAAAGGAACAACATTTTTTTTTCTCTTTTTTTTTATAACCCCTCCCCTTTTTTTCTTTCTTTCTTTGCCCTTCCTAACTGGTGCACCTATGGTAGATACCACTTTTGCGTTGGATAGCATTATTGTTGATGCAGTTCGGAACCCCCCCCCCCGATCCAGCTCCACCCCATTTGCCCCCCTTAACTCATCCTGGCGCAGCAACACTTGGACAATGATCAACCATAACGGCCATGCGCAGTCTGCGTTTTGCGGTGCTCAAAGGGAAGTGTTGGGTGACATAGCAGTAGCCAGGAATTTGTCTTTCTCTCTCCTTCACTCATTTGAACGCATGTGTTAGAAAAAGATGGAGATAGGGTCTAAACCACGTGACTTCAGCCCCTCCTTCTGTCCTTTTCTAACACATGCACAGTCAAATAGGCGGAAAGAGAGAGAGAGAGAGAGAGAGAGAGAGAGAGAGAGAGAGAGAGAGAGAGAGAGAGAGAGAGAGAGAGAGAGAGAGAGAGAGAGAGAGAGAGAGAGAGAGAGAGAGAGAGAGAGAGAGAGAGAGAGAGAGAGAGAGAGAGAGAGAGAGAGAGAGAGACAAATTCATGGCTACAGCTATGATGGGTGATGTAGGAGAGATGAGAAATATGCGCTCGTAAAAATCTGTAATAGTTGCTGAGACGTTGGAAATTTTGGAGTCTCTCTTTTTCTCCCTGCCGGTCCCGGCCGGATTTGATCCGCGGAAATATTGTCGCTGTGCCCCCCTCCACCCACCACCCTCCCCTCCAACCCTCCTCCATTCCGTCCCTTCCCACAACCACCATTCCTCCCGTGTAGCTTTGGTGTCTTGTAGTCATGTAAAATTATGCAAATGTCCTCGGTCTGAAGAAAATTGCCCGAGCTGTCCTTATTTATTGTATACCTAGGTTGTCGACGCAGTCAGTCTCGCGGATAGTGGCTCCGGATAGAGGAAAAACCTAATTTCATTTGTTGTCTCCGAGAAGGTTTTTCTTAGTTACAACGTCTTCTTTTTTTCTCTTGTTTTGCCGATGCCGCACTTTTTTCCCCCCCGTCTCCACAAGTAGCGTTTGCGGTCAAAAAAGTACGGCGAGGACTTTGTAACGGCCTGTTTATTATGTTGCGGAGTCCTCGTAAATGTGAATTGTTTTGCTTCAACGACCAAACTCTTAGTGTAGACATTTTTTGATTTCTGTGCTCTGGAGACATGCATGTCGTTATAAAGTCAACGCTCAACGAAAGAGTTAAACATTCTACGTAGGAGTCAAAGGCTCGAAAATTAGGTTTTTTTTTTTCATTTTTATCATTAAGGTGATTCTTTAGCGTTTAGTGCCGGTTTCTGCCACCAGAGCGCTACCGTTCGATTAATGTCAAATTACGCAGGCCAAAAGTAATTTGTATTTAAGAAGAAAGGAGTGTCAGTTACTAGATAATCATCCGAAGAACACCCTGCAAAATACCTCGTCCAGTAGAGTCATTTTCGGGGGCAACTGCTCCCCATGGGTCGGCCGAAAGTGAAAAAGTGATTACCCCCCCTTTTTTTTTAGGAGAAGAAAAAAGTTTCGAACTAAAATTTGGTGGTCATTAACGAGTTTTGTTGGAATTTAGGGCCGTAAATTTAGAATATGCAGGGCTGTAGAGCGTAAAATAATACTTATGAACAAAAAAAAAAGTCATCACATTTTTGCCCCCCCCCTCCCCCAAGCCGAACCCGAAATGACGACCCTGATCTTCAAAAATAAGGCTGAAAGTACCTCTAAATGGAATATCGCAAATCGATTCTTGTATCGAAATGTGTCCTTTTCTAACACTTGTGAGTGAATGGGCAAGGAGAGAGAAAGGAAGAATTCGTAGCTACGGCCATGACCAACATAATAATAAAGATTAACTGCTTTTTTCCGTCAATTTTCTCAACTTTTATTAACATTCAGTGAATCAGTGATTAAAAATAACAATAAGTAATCGGCAGTTGAACCTTCGTAATAGAGTCACATTTCATTTGTCAAACTCTGGCTTGCAGCATGTTTGCGGTCTTAAGAGTACTATGCCTTTTAAAGGAAAGTACCTAACCAGGCCGAAATTTTTACCATTTTAAATCTCGGCAAGCTTTAAACAATTTTGCGGCTTTCAAGTGTTTAAGAACTAAACAGAATGACTCTTTAAAGCATGTCATGAAAAATCGAAAATATCATTGAAAACAACAGACCAATTTGACAATAAGAATTTCAATCAATGTACTTTCTTTTAAAAGTCATAGTACATAATATTTGTTTGAACGGTAGTTATTAAAAAAAAACACCCACAGAGTACTATCACACGTGAATAAAATGTGAAATGGTAATAAAAGTGATATCTTACAAGACGAATATCTCCATTCTACAATATTCGGAACTTCGTCTCATCGATTTTGACACTACTCTTTAAATAGGTTAGTTTTTATTACAAACACGGTATGTTAGATAACCGCGGAGGAAAAACCTAAAAAAAAAAGAATATTTTTTGAATTTGAAGAAAAATAAGAAAAGTGGAAGGAGGATCTTCGGAAGAAAAAAGTTACTCACACGAGGTGTGGTAAGTTCTCCTAGAGAATAATATTTATTCGATTTATTTTGTCACCAAAATAAATAAATAAAAAAAAAAAAAACCGGCGCACGAAAAAAAAAAACTGAATGGGTATAACATTTATAATTTATTGCTTCACAAACCAGGCTAACACGACTCATCAAATCATTCAACCCCAGATCCAGCATTGCCGGATTTAGAGTTGCAATAAATCGATGCCTCCTCAATACGATCCTATATACGGTCAAGAATCGATCTATCGATTCTCCAATAGTTGATACATTCTCATGAATTTAAATGGGTTAAAAGTGATAATCGATAGTTTACAATCATGAACCACCCCTTACAGCTGTTGTCCCTTCTGTGAGCTTAGTTATACCTTTCTCCATGAGAACAGAAAATAGAAAAAGTCGTTCAAACTGGCAATAGCGCAAAACAGTCCGAGACTGGAACCGGGACCGGAGATGCTTTTAGTGACGAAAAATGGTCTGTATTATTTTACTTTAATATTTCATTTTAATTTTATTGATGGAATTTTATTTGCGCGGGAAGTGGTTGCACAGTGGGCAAATAAGTACTAAAAATCAGCAAATTGGAAAGCGCCTGCAAATTGTACTTTAAAAGCTTTTCCGGTAAAACGGAGGAATACAATTTGTACACTTGGCTATCATTAACTAGGGAAAATGAATTGAAATGGTTAAAATACCACAAACCACTTTTGAATGACAATGGTTTCGTCATTTTCATTTTTCTGATCTTTGTCCAACGAAGCGGTAGTTTCTACCGACTGAGCATTAGGAGCGCAATCGCTTGCGGGGATTCCGATATGTTTTTTATTGGGCCAAACTGGAGATGTAACGGCTTCGTGGCTGTCATTGTTAAATTTGGAGTATAAACACACCGAAAATAAAAAAAAATGGATGTCCGTATAACGCCCTAAAAATGTCGGAGTTGTTGTCTCAGTAAAGTAAAAAGACTCGTACGAGCGTCCTGGTGAAGTCCTTTGGAAATTCGGCAATTGCTTCTCTTAGAACATAGCTGGGCTATACATCCAGAGGATGTTCGGTAAACCTTACTTCCAAGAACAATCGTTACTTGAACATTCCAACGAGCTAGAGGAGCTACGCTATATCATAAAGTACCATCCCAAAGTGTGACAGCATGGACGATCTGATGCTATAATATAGTATAGATGCTATAGAGTATAGTTATAGTTTGTTTGTTTCATTTTTTTTTTAACCTTAAATCAAAAACGATAATTGATTCGGTAGAAATCCTTCCAAAAGAAACACGCAGTTATAGCGATATCTCTATGTATCCACACAGCCACTCTAGAACACTTGAACTTTCGCATTTAAAACCAATTTCGAATAGATATGTCACAACTTTTTTTTTTTTTTTTTTTTTTTTTTTTTTTTTTTAAGGTTAAAAAAAAATGAGGCAAACAAACCGATCTCGTCTGTGCATGCCCATAAGATATTTCTATCGTGTCTGTCTCCTTGAGTCCTTGGTGCAGTGGCGTCGCGTGCAATTTGGCAACACTGCAGTATACCCATTTAAACTCATGTAAAAGGTCGAATTCAGGGGGTGCACAGTGTACAAGGAAAATTCGATATATATAAGGAGTTTAAATGTAATAGTTGCATTGTTGCCAAATGGCACGCGACGCCACTGCCTTGGTGTTTCAAAAGTCACGTCCCATAAAAATCCTCTCTATTGGTATGGCTTATTGTTGGTTCATTCACAAAAATCCCCAAAATTCCCAGTAAGTAGATTTTGCAAATATTTAAGAAGCCTTCGTTCGTTGGATACGAGAGAAACTCTGAAATTATAAGCAAACATTTTTGATTTTGTTTTCAGTCCGTTTCCGTCCTCGCCTTTCTCTTTCATGGAAATTTGCCGAAGATGTTAAGTTTGACCCTCTTGCCGATGAAAATTAAGCTCCCCGAAAAGTTGCAGTGAGAGTGTTGCATGTAGTCGTTTAAACAAACTGGACATTTTGAAAATAGCAGACGCAGTTTTGAACACGAGGGGAATAAAAAAGAGTCGTTTAAAAAACCGCATCGGAGTCGATTTTTTTCTTCTTTTTTTTTAAACTTGTGCCCACAAGTCCAACTGTGGTTCTATTTTATGTCTCCAGTCTGATGCCGTGAGTAGGGATCTCGATAAAATTCATTGCATCGATCCACAAGAGTGTTAAAAAAAAACAAAAAACAAAAACAAAAACCGATAGCAATGTTCTAAATACCGCGTTTTATTAATCTTCCGTCAACAGTTTCGTTCTGTATTTCGTAGAAGTTGTGGTTCTTTTTTTCCCCCTCGTGTTTTTATAATTTATGTATTTTTATTATTTCTCGCATTGTTAGTATTTCCCATTATCACTTTATCATTTTGCCATTGACTCTCTCTCGTTAATGAATAGATGCTTTTAATTTGCTGAACTGCGCGGCATTGTTGCAAGTTTTCATGCGAGAAGAACAAACACGTACACATTTCAAAAGCCCTTGGTTCAATGATCAAATTCTGAGAAATTGCAGAGAGTTCTTTCACAAGGATTTAAATGGACTTCATATAAAATGTTACCAGATTGCACGTTTCGCCACAGGGTTTTTTCCCAGCTATAATGGGGCCTTGCTAACTTTTAGCTATTTGCGATTGAATAGCTATATTTATCGCAGAAGAATCAGCTCAAATTATGATTTTTCAAATGGGAGGAGAGAGAGAAAGACAATTCCCTGTATCCGCTCATGGAAGCCACGCAAGTACCATAGGAGATTCCTTTCTAATTTGGGACTTTCCTCTGTGTGTTCCTAAAGAGAGCGAGTGAGAAACGGGACAATAATCCCCCATGACCCATGATACCTTCGTAGCTCCACCATCTACCCTTTTTCTACTTATATACGTTCAAAGGGGAAATGAGCGGGATGGAAGAAATCCAGTTTGCGCCACTGCTAAAATCAACCCCCAAAAGATACTAAAGCTTTTTTAAAAACCGCCATTAAGATTTTTCTCCGCCAAAGCATTGAAATCGTCAACGTTTCATCATAATCATTTCAAAATAAGTAGTTGAATGAGGTAAGAAAACTCGGTTTCAATTATATGTTTTCATTTCCTCTTAATCGAAGAGTGACTCTCCCTCTGAATGAGCAAATCCGTCGGTCGGTTGAAACAGTTTCACGTTTTAATATGCTCCCGAGAATATTCAAGTAGCCTTAAAATTGCTTTGAAACGAAGTTTCAACTTTTAATTAACTGCAAACTGTGCGAGCGTTAACTTTTAAAACAGATTAAAATCTCTTTGACCGAATATTAGATAATTTGTTGTATGAGAATCCTCACTCCTCGTCCCGATTCAATTCATTCCTCTTTCGACAAAAGCGGGAGGGGGACAATGTTTTTGAGATTCAAAAAGTTTTCGATCATTTAGCATTTCTCCATTGATCTCTCTCTGCCTAGGATGCTGTTTTGATCATTTTCATGTTTGAGCTAATAAAAAAAAAAAAAAAAAAAAAAACAGCTAATCGTAACATGAACATCACGCGCAGTGGTGCTAGATTGGGGGTGAAAAAGCCGCATATTTTACATTGATTTAAATGGGGGACGATAAGCAGTGGCGTCGCGTGCAGTTTGGCAACACAGCATGCTATCCATTTAAACTCAAATAAAAGGTCGAATTCAGGGGGTGCACAGTGCACAAGGAAAATTCGATATACATATATTTAATGAGTTTAAATGGATGAGTAGCATTGTTGCCAAATGGCACGCGACGCCACTGACGATAAGGCTTTTGATCCTCGATCTGGCAACATTTATCACGCGCGATGGTGTTTTTTTTAAACATTTTAGTACTAGCAGCCGTATCACCGCACTCATCAAAAGATAATCCAGCATAGTACTCGGAAAAAATCGTTCATTTTCCGATTCTTTGAATGCCTCTTGCTTTTTGTTCGAATGATCTTAAAACCCTTGAGTACCCAAGAAGGTGGAGTGGGGATGCATTTTCAGCGCATGCCAGTTTTTTTAAGGATAAAAAGCTTAAATTTCAACAAATCACTGCAATATTTCGCGTATTCCTCGATATAAGGGTATTCAAAAGCTTTTTACAAAAAAGAGCAGAAATTATCATAAAAATATCCCTCATTTACAGACAAGAAAGTCGATTGGGCGAAAATTCGATCCCCACTTGGGCATCAACGTCTTTTCAACCAGTTCATCGACAGATAACTCTTCTAACCGTAAAGCGCCGTGGGACCTCTTCATTCGTGAACAAATATGTATGTAAATGAATGTGCAAAAACCAGAGAAAATGCACAATAGAGACCACGCACTAGCCGTGCGCGTGGTGGCTAACTTACTTTCCGGAACTCAACAGGAATTAACACAGGGAGCATGAGGGAGCATCATCCAACAAGGACCATACGTTGACAGATGCAACTTCAGTGCTTCGGTTTCACTGGGCCAACATCTCAACGGCTTTTCTCATCAGTCAACGTATGGTAGTTGTTTGCTGTGTTCTGTTGAGACCGGGACAAAAAAAAAAAAAAAAAAAAAGTTGGCACCACGCGGAAACATGGGTAAGATAGATAGTGCGTGGTCTCTACTATAAATTGTCTCTGACAAGAACGCATCCAATAACGGCAACGGTAGTAGTCCGTAGAGCCTAAAACTCGTTGACCAATCAGAGGTTGACTCCCTTCTTGTCTTAACTCTCTACATACAGGGACTCGGGACTCTACGTGGACCTAGAGTCCCTATATGTAGAGAGTTAAGACAAGTGAAACCATGGGCGCCGCCATTGGATGCGATTTTGCATATTTGTTTACATTCTGAGGACCGTTGTTGTGTTTTCGTCCACTGCAAAGATTACAGTGCTTCTGAGTTTCTAACGATGTAATCTTTTACTGCTTTCGTGGATCGACATCTATTTACGCTTTGAAAGATTCTGTTGGGATTTATAGACATTCTTGAGGCGTACGTATCATGATTAAAATTAACAGATTCGTCGAAAATTAACTCTTTATCCGCAAAATACCGTTGGTAAACAACTGCGATTGTAAACAAAAGTGCAAAATCGCATCCAATGGCGGCATCAGTAGAGCCTAAAACTCATCGACCAATCAGAAGTTGACTACCCGCTTGTCTTAACTCTCTACATAAGGGACTCTACGTGGACCCAAGTCACTGTAGAACTGCAGTAGCTTTGCAACGTTTCAAGTATAGATAAAATTTGCTTTCGCTGCAGTAGCAGCAGAAACAGAAGTTCATAACTAAAACGCGATATGTTGACCCCCGATAGGAAACCCGAAGGTTCTTCCTCCTCTTGCTGTCGTCAGAAAAGTAGTACAAGATGGAAAAAAAAAAAAAAAAAAAAAAAGTAGTGAAAAGAAGGGCAGAGTATAGAGTGTGTGATCCACACACATGAAGAGTGGAGGGGGTAGGAAGGAGAGAGAGAGAGGGGGGGGGGGGTGAGTGTTTTATTAAAAGCAGGCGAAGAAGGCGCACATATAAGCAAGTCTTGAGAGCCGAGGAGAGAAACTTGAAGGATATGAGATAAATAGACGCTATTTCAAAAGCGATGGATAGGAATCGGAGCAAAATACTTGAGACAAGTATCAAGGAGTTGGTCTGAGAAGATGCAGCAAGCCGTAAGCAACTCTTGGGCTCTCATGTGTATGTGTGTTTGTGTGTGTGTGAGTGCTTCTCTCGGTCGTGAATGGTGGACGGTGGATCTGGAGTATATCAACCCCGAGAAGTTAGCAACCATCAGCTACTCGCTTTGTTGATTGATGGAAAAAAAAAAAAAAAAAAAAAAAAAAAAAAAAAAAAAAATTGTCCATCCCTCACCCCGAAGACCCTAGATTCCTTGTTTCACCACCGATTGATTCAGTGACGACCAGAGATCACTTATAACCAGAATTATGTCGCAAAACAGAGTTGGCTAAATGGTAATTGCGATCACTAAGTTTCTGGTTACTTTTGAGAAGTGATTGAGTAAGCGATAATGAATAGGTGTACCGATTCCAATCAACTGAAAGTGTTGAGATGAAACAAATTGTTGTTTATCAAAGATCAAAAGGTTCATTTAAATCGACAAGCCTGATTAAACCTGAAAGCTACTTCGGCTACTCTTAAAAAGTAATCTATCAATAAATCGAAAAAACCACGATTTGCCCACATTAAGGCACACCCATGTTTTTTTGTCATTTGAACCTATACGCCAAAGTATCGATTTCTCAGGGCTTCAGCGAATTCCCTGAAGATAGATTATCTTACGTGGGTTTAAATGGAAAAAAATTCGTTGCAGTCACGTTGCACGAGACGCCACTGTATTCAATGGACTGTTTTATTGGCAGAGCGATACATCGTATCGATTGCCATAGGAGGACCCCTGGTTCCACACGAACTCCGATTCAATGCATTTTCCCCAAAAACGCATGTTTGAACGAAAATTTAGAAAAAAGTTCGTTATGTCTATTAATTAAATAGTCTAAATTTCAGTTCAAAATTGCGGATATGAGGAAAATACATAGAAACAAAGCTCGTTTGGAACCAGAGGTCCTCGAATGGCAGTCGATAACGACACCACTTCACTTAAACAGTCTGTTCCATTTTCGTGGTGTGATCAACTGTGGCTGTGGCCCACTCTATTTGAAAAAAGAAGAAGAAAAAAATCATTAAATTAATCATCAGTCTGCAACTGAAAACAGTTTTAACCCTTTCACAATACATTTGTATCCTTTTGAAACACAAAAGGAATCTGTAATGAATTTCGAGGAAAAGTGTTTGGCGCGGTGGTAGTGGTATATACGGAGAAAAAAGCGGAAAAGAAGTTCAAAGAGAGAGAGAGAGAGAGAGAGAGAGAGAGAGAGAGAGAGAGAGAGAGAGAGAGAGAGAGAGAGAGAGAGAGAGAGAGAGAGAGAGAAGAGAGAGAGAGAGAGATAAAGAGAGAGAGAGAGATAAAGAGAGAGAGAGAGAGAGAGAGAGAGGAGAGAGAGAGAGAGAGAGAGAGCGAAGTAATGAATTTGAAAACGAATCAACACAGCTAGTAAACATATACACTCATCATCAACTTTTGCTTCACTCGTAAATTTTTTAAAGCGTAATGAGCCGGAAACGTCCATCGCGTCCCGGATTTAATTAATTATTTTTGAAAAACCGCCCTGGATGGCTCGCCGCGCCGCCCGGCGAGTTTCCCTCCGTGGAAAAAACTCGACTCCGCGGGGAGGCGGGGAGGTTGTAGAGGTGGGGTGGGGTGGTGGGGGAGGTGGGGTGGGGCAGGGTGGGGGAGGAGACGCGACGCCGCTATCGAGATCTACTCCTAAGAGCTTCTTCACCCCGGTGTATCTTCGCAAGTTTAGCCTTGGTGTAAAAGAGAGCTGGTGGGGGGTTAAGATGAGGGAGAAAAAAGGGGGGAGGGGAGGGGGGAGGGCAAAGCAAAAGGGGCTACGGAAGTCATCCGGAGCAAAACTTAATTAAACTTTATTTTTCCTCTGTTCTTCTCTCATTCAATGCGCGCGCAAAGTTAAATAGGTACAGCTTCTAATGTAAATATTTTAGTCAGAATTACTTCTTACAATGTTACCAAATCTGGCTTCCAATTCGGAACTGGAGTCCTTGTATACTATGACCTGCCGAAGAAAGTCCTCTCATGGGCGGATACAGGCAGTTGTCTTTCTCTCTCTCCTTCCATTTGAACTTATGTGTTAGAAAAGGATAGCAGCGGGGGCCATCACGTGACTTTGGCCCCCTCTTCTGTCCTTTTCTAACACATGTTTTCAAATGGAAGGAGAGAGAGAAAGACAATTCCCTGTATCCGCCCATGAGTCCTCTCATCGACATTTTTATTGATTCAAGTTTGTATCATTTTCCTAAGAGTTTTAGAACTTTCAATGCATACTTTCAGAGGGAGGAAAAGATCCACTACTACGCGTTTTTACCCCCTGACTGAGAAAAAAGTGGCTGTTAAAACTATAACAAAAAAAAAAATCGAAGTTGTTTCCCCATATTTCAATCGTAAGGTATAATCGTTGCAATAGTTACGACGCTTCAATCGACACGAATTCCTGTTGTATTTATGGGAATTAAAGTGCGGGAATGTACTATCAAAACATTCATGGAAACAACCGGAAATTTTTCTCAGTGCTCTCCAAGATTGAAAAGTTTATCGATTGGTAAAAACTGTTATTCGATAACCGCAACTTGCGAATTTTTGCAAATGAAAAACTCTGGTGATGGAAGAAATATCAACCACGGAAAATAAGGCACCAACTTTTCTCGTATTAGTTTCTAAAAAAAAAAAAAGCGAAAATAGGCAACACCGCTGACGTCCGAGGGGAACTTACTTATTTACTGAATATCTTAGGACCTATTTATTTTGAAGTAGGCGCGAAATTGATTCGGCCTTTACCGCACTCGAGAGCAGCGAAAACAACAAGAATCAGATAATTTTGAGTCAATTAAAAAAAAAAAAAAAAAAAAAAAGGGAATGAGGGATAAAAAGAAAGAAAAAGAAACCCCGTTCTTTATAACTTATTCGCGCAAAGTACATTTTTACTGCAAAGAAAACTCTCTCCAGTCTCATTAATTCCGAAGTAACTTCTTTCCTTGGCGTGGTGTGGCGTGGCGTGGCGCGACGCGACGCGGCCGTCCAATTCAAAATCCTACCGTCTTAAAACTTTATTTGCTCATTTTTCCAGTTAGGTTTTACGGCGAGCGGCAACTTTTAATTTAAGTCAAATAACAAATCAAACGGTGACTGAGAGAACTGATTGTGAGGGGTTCACGGTCGTTCATCAAACCGTATAGTACAGTCAACGAAGTAAATAGTGTTCGTTTACTCCTAAGCACTGGCGCAACCAGGATATCTTCCATCTCTCTCATTTCCCATTTGAATGCATACGTAGGAAAAGGACAGAAAGAGGGGGTTTCATCCCGTTTTCCATCCTTGTCTAACACACGTTCTTTAAAAGAGAAAAGAGAGAGATGAAGCAACACTTAACACAATTAATTTAAGCATTGCAGGTGGCCTACCTTGCAACAATTTAAAGAACGAACTGACAATCTGACATTATTTAATTCGCCGACTGTACGTCTTTGTAAACTTGAACACATTCGAATATATATTGTTGAGTCTGATGCCTCATTTGAATCCATGCAAAAGTATCGATTAGTCTGGGTTCAACTAAATGACTGAGAAATCGATTTTTATACTCGGGTTTTAAAAAATATGGAGAGATCGATTCATCGTAATAGGTCTGTTACAAACAGAATCTGCATATTCTAAAATAACTCATTGACCTACCCCCCCCCTCCCCCCCTCTCCCACCTAACTCATAACAGCTCCCAGCACGAGCGCCAACATGTTTAGGGCCCTGAAATTTCAAAATAAAGAGCTGCTTCCGGGCTTCCACAAAAAGTGAGGGACTCTTTTCGCTCTTCCTCACCGAACCTCCGGTAAAGAGGAGGCTCCTTAAGTCCTAGGAGACAGAATTATGACAGCAAAACTTCGTAACAGACCCATTAGTCTTGATTCGTCTATTTGAGCCCATGTAAAATAACGCTTCAATGAAGTGCAACGTGCACCCCCAAACATTCGATTTTTTTTCATTATTTTAAATGGACTGACTGCAACGTTGCCAGATTGCACGTACCGCCATTGGTGGAGAGCCAAACACGCGCGGGATAGTTATGAAAGCGATATTTTAAGTCTCTAGATAAGTAAGACATCAATAAACTTCAAACCGAAAATCGAATGGGTCGACACGACCGGCGACATCCGATCGAATCGATGTTCGGTGTCATAGGGGTGCAAAGAACACGAAGATTGGTTTTAGTGTCACGGGTCGGATCGATATAGACAGCCGCAGCTAACAATAAGGGAGTGAAACTCGAGTTTTCTGTTTTATTAAGTCTATCTAACACTATCTATCTATCCCGAACAGGGGTTAAATTGAGCGGGGCTAGGAACGCGATAGGTACGGTCAATTTAACGAGATTTACTTCCGCCAAAAGAACAATAATGGGCAACTCATCGGGGGACAATGCGAGAACAAAACAAAACGGAGAAAGAGAGGAAGAGTGAGAGAGAAAGAGAAAGAGGAAAGAGAGAGAGAGAGAGAGAGAGAGAGAGAGAGAGAGAGAGAGAGAAATGTGGCGGAGTAAGTGTGGAAGGGGAGAAGCAGAGAACATAAAAGATTTACGTAAGCATTAAAAAAGAGGAAAATAAAGTTCCTCCTCGTCAATTGAGGTTGTCCGTAGAGTAAGGGCCGGGTCCGCGAAACATCAGGTGTGACCTTTCGTGGAAACTGACTGGAAAAAACCATGCTTCGGTTTCGAGTTACGAGCAGACGTCGTGTTTTTCATTCGAGATAACTTTAGTTCGTATACGCTCTTCGTTTTAATAGGTGCGTTCTCTCTGACCGACCAAACTCCCTGAGTCTTTTTTCGGGGGTAATATCTTCTGATTCAAAAAAATCCACGGTATCAACAACGTCCCAAGTAGCATCACAAACAGAAACACGAAACAACCGGCTCGGTTTTTAAATTTAATACGCCGATTTTAGTACCGGTTTTAATGTAAACTTTATGCGTTCTGAAAGGAGCAACTTTTAACCATCTTCGCAACATCATAACACTGAATGAGCGGAAAAAGCTCGCCGCAAAGTGGGTAAAAGTGAAGCTGTTCTGAAGTTGGCTCTTTTCCAACCAGGTTACGAAAACGAGTCAATATTCGCTCCTTTAAAGTAAGTGGGTTGTTAAATATACCTAAGACACGGTGCTGATTTTGCATACTCGATTAATTGAAGGCGCTCTAGAAAAAAATATTTTTCAAATTCCAACAATGGGGCTCTTGCAACTATGCTACATGGGATTGAAGAGTTCATTCTTGCATAAAAACCTGTAAAAAAGACGAAGAGTATACACTAAAAAATCGCGAAGCATAACAACCGATAAAAATGACGATGAGTAGGTACACTAGAAAATCACGAAATTCACGTCACTTTGTCTACGGAAACTCAGAGATATGTCTCAAATAAGATAGGAATCTCCCATGATATCTGCGTCTCTCCGCCACTAAGCGCGGATCTTTGCGTTGAACCGCGATTACGATCTAGACGTTAAAGGAGTTATGCGAGTTTATTGCTGAATTTTAGACTTTCTTAGAGTGATTTTCGTAATTTCCGCTGGTTTTTACATAAGATTGGACTATTCATTTGCTCACAGCAAAATTTTGCAAGAGCCTCATTACTGAAGCAATGAATGTGAATGTGAAACTGAAATTGTGTTAAGCCGAAGATCTAGATACAGAAACGAAAATATTCAGGCGTGGTAAATTGAAAGGATTAATCACTGATTCTTGTTGTATATTTTTAATGCGCTTTGAGAGAATAGTTTTTTTATGGATAGAACTGAGTAAAAGAAGCGGAAACTGGAAAAAATGAAGTAATAAGCTCAAAACCGGGCGAATCCATACTTAATCATTCAATTCCAGGAAATCTAACGCACGGTGTCGCAAAATCCCAGAAATGTCCGCTAATTACCATACTCATTTTGCTTTTCAATAGTTTTCAATATTTGGTCGGGAATAAAAATCACACCGTGAAGATTCAACAACGCAGTGAAGAAAATAGTCTCATCATTTTCCTGCAACGTATGATTTCACGTAAGAATCACTGTTTCTTGAAAAAGTCTGCGAAAAAAATTGTGATGAACGAATTCTTGGTATTCCACCAATTCCACCCGCTATATGAGTTCACCGCGCGGGCCTTAGACTCCTCGACGAGGGGCGGTAGAAAACTTCGAGTCCGCTATTTACAAACCACCAACATAAGAACAACGTTCATGTTTCCAGTAAACAGCAGACAAGCTTACACGTACTATAAACACAAAACCGTCTCAACTCGTATACGCTACACGATTGAAGCGTTCCTCTGAGCTCTAAAATAAGATAAAACAAAAACTATGGGGAACGGGGGAGGGGGTAAGCACAAGATGAGCAAAGGGGGGTTCGAGGAAGCGAAAAGCCCTTTTTCTTTCTTTTTATACGAATACAGCGGCGGTGGAGGTTTTAAACCGTTCTACTGAAAAATGAAAAGAGGTAATAATTTGTGGTCGGCCTTTCATTTTGCTTCACTCTCTCTCACTCTCTCTCTCTCTCTCCCTCTCTCTCTCTCTCTCTCTCCATCTTTCTACTTTCCTCCATCCCTCCGACCCTCGGTTTTTTCCGCGGAAAACTCGCGGCTCTGCGGCTAGCGCCGGCTCTCGGTATTTTGTCCGACTGTCTTAAGGATTCCCGGTAGACTTCTCGTCCCCGTAAATTGTCCCTCCCCCCTCCCACTCCACCGACAACCCCCCCCCCCTTCTCTCTCCCGCTCTGCGGCACCACTCACGAGCTCCTTCCGCCATCTCACTGAATGAGTGATGCCCGACTCTTTGGCATTTGGGTCAGGTTAGAGGAAATTTATGAGTTCCTTACATAAAAAAGTTAGAAAAAAAAGGAAAAGGAAAGCAAGGAAAGAAAGGCGAGTGCAGAACGAACTTATCTCGATTATGTACACCTAATTGAAAATTTCTTGCGGAATCCATTGTTCAAACAACAACAACAAAATAAAAAATACGACATGATACATAGATGTGGCGCACAGAGGGAAAAAGGCACATATCTTCAAGGCAACAAAAATTGAGACTTTGCTACAATACCGTATAGAGAAGCATTAAAAACAATAGAAAAAACATTTTTATAGCACTAACAAAAACCTTTGGTAGACAAGTAACCCAGCAAAAGACTTTTGTTGAGCCAACAAAATCAATGGATTGTCACTCAGCAAAATCCCTTCAATTAGGCGTTCAAAATCTTTGGTTAGCTCTATTATAAAGTATTTTGCTGGGTCATTTTCCTATCTGTTTAGTCAGCGCTCCACCAAAGATGCATTCAATTCCAATTCCAATTCCTCTTATTTTTCGGTGTACCAGCAGTTCGGCAATCTGTACATCGTATTTAAAAAAAAAAAAAAAAAAAAAAACCGAGAAAATGTGTTTAAAATCTCAGCAAAAATGTAACGATTTTAAATTCACTAACAACCCAAGAACTATATTGATTCTTATTGAGGGTATGCTGAATCCGAATGTTGCATCCGTTTCGATTTTAGAAGGGGGAAATTAATTTTTCGACCCGGCTCCCAAAAAAATTCTCTCTTGAAAAAAAAAATCCGGTGAAGATAAGGGCCCTTTTTCGTTTTTACAATTTGAGATTTTGAAATCAATGGGTCTGTTGCAAACTTTTGCTACAGCGCTATAGAGTATTCAATCTCATGTAAAATCGCGTGAGAAGTCCATTGGTGGCATCAGAAAGTCATAAAATGCAGTATGAAACTCACGAGAGACGTTTAATGAAATCCAAGATGGCGGTAAAATATCGAACAACCTGTATGCATGCACCACGAACATCCAAGGATAGCCAACCTCACAGTATCGATCACACCCAATCACAACGCAAATAAACACATAACCTCTGAAGCTGTGATGTTGTCAACGTTGGCAATCCTTGGATGTTAAAGGTGCATGCATACAGATTGCTCGATATTTTACCGCCATCTTGGATTTCATTAAACGTCTCTTGTGAGTTTATTATCGCATTTCATGACTTTCTGATGCCACCAATGGACTTTTCGGGCGATTTTACATACGATGAAACACTCTTTATCGTTGTAGCAAAAGTTTGCAACAGAACCATTGAGTACCTATCGATACGTACATTATAAATACCTCAAAGTTTAGACAGACGCATTCGATACGAAAGTTTCAAAAGCATCGCTTTTTAATTCGAATGAGTTATTCATCTCTCTCCTTTCTTATTCTTCTTGCTCTTTTTTCTTATTTTCTTCTTCTTCTTTTAACGGTATGAGCTCCATGACAAGCTTAGCATCGAACGGAGCTATGGGTTCTGCCTCTATCCTCCACCCTCCCAGATGGATGGGCAGGTAGCTCGTGAGTCTGTTGAAATTAATTTTGCGTAGGCAACAAGCAACACACGTGTGCGCAGTAGACTGGGAAAAGATACGACTCTCGCCTGGATTCTACTTCCCCAAGATTAAGAGATTTAGGAGCGAATCGATCTAAAGCATGGAAAAGTATTATGAGAGATGTGGAGAGAGTAGAGACACGCCTCTGCAGAGTTGGCCGGACAAAAGAGTGAGTGACAACCTATCTGAGATGAGCGGAGCCAAATCTATCACTGAAAACAAGAACTCCTAAATTCTAAATTTCGTAACCAAGCCAAACCAAGGCAGCCATGATAGAAATCTCTTATGTCTCTCAGACATTTCCACTCTCTTTGCTTCATTCTCTTTAACCCTTGTGAGCCTAAGGAGGGGTAGATTTGTACCCCAGGCCAGTTTTTTTGACGCCATTTTGTCAAAACTGCTCAAAATTTTTTGGGACTTCATGACATTTTAAGTTAGGATACTTAGAACACGTCTACCGAATTTCATTAATTTTTATGAATTTTTGTCGATATTATAGAAATTTAAAGTGTTGGGGTACAAATATACCCCCCCTTCGTCCTGCCAGTTTTATGTTTGGAACCATCTATTACAGTGAATTTTACGGAAATTTTATGTAGATTAAGAATATTAAGTGAGATCATTGAAAAAAAATTGGAAATTTATCAAAAATGGAAAAATAATATGGTACCTCATTTCATTTTTTCCATTTTTTTTTATTTTGACATTTTTTTTAAAAGTAGGTGTACATTTGGCAACATAGCAAAAAATTACTCAAATTTCACATAAACTGCTCTCTTAGGGTACTAAGTACATAATCCATCCATTAAAGTTTCAAAATTATTGATACTGACTGTGTTGCATGAAAATATCCTTGGGGTACAAAAATACCCCCCCTTAGTCCTTTGTGTTACCGAAATACCTTAGGCTCACAAGGGTTAACCTTGAAAATTAAAAAAACAAATCTGTGACAGATACATTTGATGTTGGTTTTAAACGAAAGTGAAAGTGTTTCTAAAAGAAAATCTTCTCACAGAAATCGATGCAAACTGTTTCTTCTGAAAGGATTTGCACGATAAAGAAACTGACAGATGACAGAGACAAGCAAACTTTTCTTACCTGGATATTTGTATCAGAATTCGGTGTCTTGATAGCAACTTTATAACATTCATTAACCGATTTCTGATTAATTAATTACAATTTTTTAATTCAAGGTTTTAAAAAAAAAACAACAACAAAACAACAACAAAAAAAACAAAAAAACAAAATTGCGGAAAAAAATCAGAATCAAATCGTCCGTGCTGTCACACTTTGGGATAGGACTTATGACATATTGTATCTGCCCCAGTGGCGTCGTGTGTCATCTGGCAACAATGCAACTGTTCTATTTAAACTCATTAAATATATCGAATTTTCCTTGTGCACTGTGCACCCCCTGGATTCGATCTTTTACATGAGTTTAAATGGATAGAATACGTTGTTGCCAAATTGCACGCGACGCCACTGATCTGCCCCTCTATTTGTACAGCTCGTTGGAAAAAAGATATAATTTTTCCTGAAATTTGGCATCACTGTGATCGATCATGTTGGGTCATCACTCGCACACGCACATGATGACGATCCTTAATCCTCGTACTTTCGATCAGTATTAATCCACGATCTATAGACACCATCGAGGAGTGGGGGGAGGAGAAGAAGGTATAAGATCGAAAGTTTGAGACTGATGCGATCGTGGTATAGTTGAACAGTCATCGGGAACCGCAGTCAACAATCAACAATCCAACAATCAACAATGCGTGACTGCTCGGGAGATGTCAATATAGTCGAATGTTTCGGTCAATATATACCCGTTCAATCAATAGAGAATCAGCACTTGATGAATAAAGGAGGCTCCCGTATGGGTTCGGGCAAGGCAAGCAAGCGCAACCGTCTTCGTCCCACAGTGACTACTGAATGATTCACAAGTCTTGAACCAGAGATTAAACTGCTAATGTAAAATAGAGTATTCGGTGAGTCAACTCAAATTAAATTACACACGACATGACGATACATAGTTTGAAAATTTAGGATTAATTTTTATTTTTTTTACAAAATGGTTAGTATCAAGTTCAATAAGTTTAGAATCCGTCGTCGTGCGCCTTCAATTGACGATGTAGGCAAAAACAAGAGCTGCTGTGTAAGAATATTTATCTACCCATTTTATTTGAAGGCATTCGCAGAAATTTTACGTAAAATTGGTACTGAACGGGTTAATTAGTTCCAGTCCTAGAGAGATAAATCCCGTCATACTGGCCATACTTTTTTGTAAGCATTTTCTGAGGAGAAAGAAATTCATGCAATCATCGTTTTCCTAGCAGGAAAAAAAAGAAAACAACAAAACAAAAAACAAAACAACATTTTCAATTTTTTTTAACAAACATTTAAATAAAAAATACTCAAAAATGTATCTTAAGCTAACTCCTCAAATCAGGGATCATGGGTTTTAAACTTCTCCGTTTTGAAATCGTGTCGGTTCAATAGAGCTGAATAGGTCGCACGGAAGGAAGTTTGAGTTATCCGACTTTTTCTGTTGCAATCAAAGTGTCGAACGACTTTTTGCGCACCCTGTGTGGCATATTCGACATTCGTGTACACACGTACAAAACCAATGCAACCCAGTGCGTGGTTTTCATTCGGTCACAGATCATCAATGAGTAAAATTCAACGAGGATGCGGATTATACAGAGTACAGGGTGTCCCAGACCTAACATTCTGGAAACTTATTCCTTGAAATAGACAAAAAGGAAACGTAATTGCCCTCTCTAGAGTTGTTAAAGAGTCCTGAAAAAAGGCGAATCCGATTTTTTCGGTTCAAAAACGACATAAGTCCAAATTGAGATTCTAATTTCCATTCTATTACAGTAGTTTCCGAGAAGAGAAATGTCAGATGCGATAGGTTTGGGACACACTGTACATTTAACGCATGAAATGCGAGATGTTTCAACCTATAGTCGCGTTCCAAGAGTCTCCTACGCATGTGAGCACAAGTAGCAGGTAACTTATGGGTCGATGACAGGCTAAAACAAGCGCACAGTCCGGAAAAAAAATGAGAATGGGGCTCTTGCTTATTTTTGCTATTTGCGATTGAATAGTTCATTCCAGCGTAAAAGCCAGCAAAAATTACGACGAGCACATTAATGATAACCAATGGCGTCGCGTGCAGTTTGGCAACAATGTATTATATCCATTTAAACTCATGTAAAAGATCGAATTCAGGGGGTGCACGGTGCACAAGGAAAATTCGATAAATTTAACGAGTTTAAGTGGAGCTGTAGCATTGTTGCCAGATGGCACGCGACGCCACTGATGATAACGAGATTCACTCAAAGACTCACAAAACGAATTTAAGTATAATGCGTAGTGACGGATCTACGCAGGCACCATGGGCGGAATTCCTATCTAATTTGAGACTTCCCTCTGCCTGTTTCTATAGAAAGAAATGGACAAAATAGATAGGAATCTCCTATGATACCTGCATAGTGCATAGCTCCGCCATTTTCACTCGTAAATGGCCATGGCAGAGCAGTTGCCATGGGGGATTCCTGGTCTAATTGGTCACTCTCTGAAGAAAAAAAACAAAACAAACAACAACACAGAGGAAAGCCTCAAGTTAGATATAGTATCTCCCACGTCACCTGCGAGGAAAAAAACAAAACAAAAAAAAAATCCTTCCTTGAAAGGAAAAGTCAGTTTGTGAGTTTGAAGTTTCTAATAAGCTCATCGTAATTTTCGCTGGATTTGACTCAAGACTCATTTACTCAATCAAAGTTAGGGAAAGCCCCATTCATTCTCATCAAAAGTCATGCCAATGAATTCGTTTGATGGATGAGTGTATTCTGTCAAAATAAGATAAATATGGTCGACAGTGTGTGACTAATCTTCAAGAAACGCGGCAACAAAGCCAAACGTGTCTACAAAGAAAAAATATGAGCCCAGTTTATCCACGTACAAGTAGCCGGGTGTTTGAGGAGGGGGGAGGGGGAGTGAGAGGGGAGGGGGAGGGGAGGGGGGTTGATGGAATCGATGAACTGATTCACTCTCATGCGGGTAGTTAATTATATCGATCAGCCTACCGACAACGACGCACTGTGGTTCGATACCGAAAAAAATTGCCACAAATCAGTGAAAAAAACATCATCAAAGTTAATAATCGTTTTCAACCTTTCAAGCTTAATTTAAAACTTGTCGGTGATATTTCTAGGTTTAAATGACTTGTTTAAAAGAGCTTTCAGTGATTGACGTTGGTCTTGAAAGTTTAAAAAGAATAAATTGATGAAACATTTTCTTTCTGATATTTGGCCACTTTTTTACCATTTATAAGAACATAGAGCGACGACGTGCGAATGTACTCCTGCTTATATGATGAGCTGTGTAGTTCTCCTTGTCTCCACAAGAGAGCGCCTTTCACGACTCAAGGCGTTGATGAACCCAAACATTAGTTTCAAAATTCAAAGGCATCCAAATCCACATCTCAAGCGAGGTCAAAGTGGGTCCAGAGCACAGCTCTACAGATCGTAGATCTACGCTCAAAATATATATAAAAATGGTGCATGGCTCTACAGAGCGTAGATCTACGCACCCTTCCATTTCACTCCTAAAATTTGTCTCTAAATAATGGTGCACAGCTCTACAGCTCGTAGATCTACGTTCAAGGCTCCTCTTAAAAGATGTGCGCAGCTCTACAGAGCGTAGATCTACGCACCTAAAATTTTACTCTTGCGATAAAATCTCACAAATATGGTGCACAGCTCTACAGAGCGTAGATCTACGCTCCCTATGTTTTTCAAAATATGATGACATCCCAAAAAAAGAGAGTGTAGATCTACGCACCACTTTTTCTCAGTGAGCTGGAAAAAAGTGGTGCGTAGATCTACGCACCACTTTTTCTCAGTAAACTGAAAAATAGTGGTGCGTAGATCTACGCACCACTTTAGAAATCTTCAGATTAATAAAGGATACACAGTCAATAGAGCCCCAAATGTATTTATTGAAAAGGAGGAACAGGGCTGTGAAAGTCCAAAACTCTAATTGAGCTTTCTCTTGTCTTGAAAGCATCAGTAAGGAAGCGTAGATCCACGCTCTGTGGCAAAGATCTCTGACTTTCAAAAAATTCTTGGGCATAGATGTATGATCTCTCCAGAAAAAAACATCCCCTTATACCCAGTCAAATAAATAAAAAAAATAGTTAAGTGTGGGTACTCACCTGATTGATTCCTGATTGATCGAGACGGATAATAACATTTGAAGTTGCACAAGTTGAAAAACAGAGGCTCTGAACTAAAGACATACATTTGCCACGCAGCAAATATATCTCATGCCCAGAACTACTCTGGCATAGTTCTCTGAGCACTATAGGTGCTCAACAGTCAACATAGTGACTCGAGTCGCTTGTGCAGCTGAGACTCACAAAAAAAAAATAACACTGAGGTGACCGAGGGATGATGGAAACACACTAATATTTAATTGTTTTCAGTTGAAAGACGCGTTAAATGGAGTCTAATCTACTCTCCCCGAGTTATGAAAATTGGAAAAATGCACTCGTTTTCTCTCCCTTAGATCCCACAAAACTCCAGGGCAAAGGGAACAACGACCACGTTCCACCTGGGGCCAAGACAGGGGGCCCCGGATAATATGTGAAATTATCCCCTGACCAAAAATTTGCCGCATGCCCTCAGAATCCTCCTGATAATGAATAGGTGCTCGAACGATTATCCCAAGCCCATTTAGAAACTCTCAGATGAGAGAGAAATTCAGAGACTTCTGTGCACTGAATGAGACAAGAAATAGTAATAGAGCAAAGCGGACTATCGTTGCGGGTGAACTGACAACGTACTGGAATTATTCACAACCGGACTAAAAATTAAAATTGAATTTCAGAGTTTTAAAAAATCTACTGCCTACTACACAATGCAACTCTCGGGTCAAATCAAAGGTCCTTCAGAATTGGTACGAACTTTGACTCCAAACTATCAAGCTTCATTTGAGAAGCATTGACTTCTAAACACTGACAAATCCCTGAAAGATCCTTAGGCTAGTCGGAAAGTGAAATAATTATTTGATGTCTTGCAGGTCTGTAATACTAATGAGCTTTTTCTACTGATGAAAAACAAATAACAACATGATAAGGAATGTGCAAGTGAATTGAACCTTCTTCTTGTCCACTGGGGGGACTCGCTTTATATCAATTTGTCAACAGTGTGCAACAGTAGGACATTGTCGAATGAAGGACGATTCAAATTAGTAAAGAAACCGGGAAAGTGATAGCTGGCGTACAAATCAGAGAGAAGTTCTATTCTTCCCCTGAACAAAAGGCATCTAAATTACCAGGTCACTGACCCTCATTCACAGTTCACAAATTAATCACACGCGAGTAAAAAAACTTGGCCGTTGATCGACTCGGCGATTTAGAATAAGTAGGAGATTCACTTTCAGCACAATTCAAAAGCTGTCACAAAATATATCGTTTCACTTCACAGTAAATTCAAGGAGAAATACAGACAAATTTATTTTTCGACACTTTATTTGTTATGACTCCACTCTTCTAACCTTTCAAAACAAACACGACCAAAGATTATGGAGGAAAGCAGAGGGCAGATCCAGAGTAGCGTTGTTTCCGGTCTCGGCTCGGTTTTGAGTTGATGGCCGTACCGCGCGGGCGCGCCACAGGCAGAGCTCACAATTCACTTAACCCGCGATATTCAATTTAACGCTCGCTCTGACCATTTTAAAAATCAAATGTCCAGTTGTTAAATCATCCTCTTTTTGAAACCGCTTCTCTCCTACCCGTTTTCTGGGTTTCTTTCTTTCTGTCTTTTAGTTTATTTTGTTTTCGTTTTTTGTTTTTGTTTTTGTTTTTTTTTTTTTTTTTTGTATGCTCTAACCCAAGAGCCGAAGTCCGTTGTTTTAAACATGAAACATAAAGGCGACAAGATGCAATCATGATTCCTAAAGGAGCAATAATAATTGAATGGTGTAACAAAATTGTGCTTTTGAGGATTGTTGACCCTGAACATTTCACAAATAACTCGCAGCTTTCGTCGCATAATTCATTAGTGATATACTCTTTCCAGAGGTATCAGTATCAAGCAGTTCATCACCGTGGCTGCAAAAAAAAAAAATACAAATTTTTAACCCATAGGTGTATACGCCCAGAATTATTTGAAATTTTTAGGTGTTCTTCTAAAAAAAAAAAAAAAAACAAAAAAAACAAAAAAAAAACGAAAAAAAAAAAAACAAACACAATCCGACAAGGAAAACTATAGAAACAGGAAAAAATGAGAAAAAACAGACATTTTTGGTCCAGCTAAATGACACGTGCTAAAAACTCCCAAGATTGGTTTTTGAGTATCATATTGGCTCAAATATAACACAACAGGTGGGTCGTTTGGACATATATGAGTTCAATACTTACCTATTAGATCATATTTTAAAAACCAAATGGATGATCGTACCTTCGAATAAGCAGAAATAATGGTTCGGCTCTCGAAATCGCCTGACATCGCAACCGCGCCTTTGATTTTATTCCCTTCTTTGCTTGAGCCGATAGTTGAATCTTTTCCCCACAGAAGCTGATTGTGATGAATTACTCGTCGCTGCAAATTCCACACCCCCCCCCCCCCCCGCCCGCCCGCCACCGGTGGGTGTTGCTTATTTTATAGAATTAATCGAATTGAGCCTTCCAACCGCTAAACACGTTCTAAATGAGGACTCAACAGTCAACATACCCATCTAAAGGATTTTGAAAAATTTAATATTTAGGGGGCGCGCTCAAAGGGCCTAGAGGGGTTAAGTACGAATTAATCTAAAATTGAGTTTGACATGTCGATCCTAGCTGCAAATAGCGATCTAATGTTCTGAGAAGCCAAACTTTTAACTGTTTCTGCTAATTCTTAAGCGTTGAGGTGTTATCGCTCTTTTTATGGCTCGCGTAGTCAATTGATTACGCGCTATGAGCCGCAAACGCACGTGCAGGGGCGGACTGGGCCGGGGTGCCGGGGTGCTGCAGCACCCCGCGCCCCTCCATGTCCACTCCCCTCTCCTCTGGGCCAGTACCTTATGCGGGCCTCTTTCCCCAAATCTTGGGCCCTAGCACCCCGGACCTTTTTTCCCAGTCCGCCCCTGCCACGTGATGCGCTTGGCGCGGCGGCCCTAGGCCCTAGGGTGTCCCAAAACAAAAGAAGTTTTGACATCTTTTGTTTTCACAGGTCTTAATTAATGTGCTCTCAAAGAAGCAGGCTCCATGAAAAATTTGAGCTCTTTAGACTGATTCTTGAGGTGGCGCATCTCGTTTTCTTTTTTACGCGCGTATAATTGCGATTTTCATATTTTCGCGTTTTTTGCCGATGAGACAATTTTTTTCCCGTGGCAATCCCCCCCCCCTTCCCCCCTTCCCCCATCACTCCCGCACTGGCACTACACCAATCTCTTTTTCACCCATGACCAATGACTTTCCGTAATCCGTGCACGTTCTTCTTTTATGGAATAAACGCTGTGAATATCTACTATACGTAAAAACGATTTTTGAGATTTCTAAAGTTATTAAAAAAAAAACAAAAAAAAAAAAACAAAAAAAAACAACAATAAATGCTTATTTTTTTACCTTTTTATCAGTATCATTTTTTTATAATTATTATAAATGCGTACTTGGATAGTTGAACAGTGTTCATAGTGTTTTTGACTGTATGATTGCGTGGTGACTGAACATACCCATACCATAGAGTTGGGAAAATGGGATTGTACTTGATTCCACGATTGTTTTATTTTGTGCAATCAGTAATCGTCAAACCACAGAAAAATACAAACCCAATGGAGACTCACATGAGAGCCAATGGACTCATTCTTTCTCCGACTTTTCAAGATGGCGGACAAACCTCTGGCTTTGTCTTTCGCATTGCTTTGAATGGGGATAGTTTGATGAAAATTTTAAGACGGTGGTGGACCAGAAAATAATGATTCAAAATGAACCGAAGTTTCCATCCGATTGTAGAATTCTATGTCGTCAAACCTTTGATTAGTCATTACATGTTGTCTTCTCGGGATTAAAATAAACTGTATTTGGATTAGATAAAATTCTTCTGCTCCCAATTTGTTGGGTGTATTGTAAAAAATCTGTATTGATCACCCTAAAACCACCATCCCAATTAACGACGATTACGATTACTCGGTAATCGTATAACCGATACCCCTCCCCATCTGGCTACGCTGGCCTAAACTTGTATAATGACAAACTTGTTAAAACGGAGTGTGAAGTAATTTTTTATGAAGATTGTAGGTACATTTACTTAATAGAGAAATAAGATCTGGCAATGATGCTTTTTGCGAAGAGGGCCTCACCGTCTCACCTCACTCCGCTCGCCACCATTCAGACCCGATGCACCTTGACTATAATAGTTGTCCATCACAGAGCCTTTGTTTGCTACATGATGAAAGGCACTGGACAAGAACCATGGTGTAGACTGCTGAGTTGACGAAGACGGTTAGCGCTTTATACTGGGTGTTGCAAAAGGCCAGTGACAGCATAATATCTACATCCGCCCTCGGCCTTTTACGTCCTTTCCCAACAAATATACGGTTTAGTTACAACTACCCCCTCCACATTTTATTTGTTGACGAAAATCATGAATCGTGCAAACGGCACATATTAATTTCAATTGAATTGAGAGACGTCAGCCGATATATTATTAGCTGTTATTGGACTTTTGAAACACCTTGTATGTTTTCCTCATGATCATACCACTTCTAATACTTTGAGGATTCTTTGAATACTTCCATATTTATTTGTCAGTCCTGGAAGATATATGTCTCTGTTTCATCGCAAAACAGTGGTGTTGCCAGCTCTAAACAGTTCAATACCTAT
The DNA here is from genome assembly GCA_011764245.1 of Trialeurodes vaporariorum. Classification (NCBI taxonomy): domain Eukaryota; kingdom Metazoa; phylum Arthropoda; class Insecta; order Hemiptera; family Aleyrodidae; genus Trialeurodes; species Trialeurodes vaporariorum. Next base: position 39,843,251 of record VMOF01000001.1, read on the forward strand.
GAACACTACAGGGGGCGAAATCAAATATATCAAATGCATCATTACCCAATGTTTTTATTCGGTAATAAAAGAAAGGGAAAATTTTAAGCATTATAGCGCGGACCAGAGTGCAACATGCCTTTTCGTGTTCGATGTATCCAAATTCAAAGTTAGGAAACAACATGTTTTTAATGAAACGAATTCCTAATATAACTTTAGTGTGAACGAAATCTCAAAAATCGTTTTACGTATAGTAGATATTCACAGCGTTTATTCCATAAAAGAAGAACGTGCACGGATTACGGAAAGTCATTGGTCATGGGTGAAAAAGAGATTGGTGTAGTGCCAGTGCGGGAGTGATGGGGGAAGGGGGGAAGGGGGGGGGGATTGCCACGGGAAAAAAATTGTCTCATCGGCAAAAAACGCGAAAATATGAAAATCGCAATTATACGCGCGTAAAAAAGAAAACGAGATGCGCCACCTCAAGAATCAGTCTAAAGAGCTCAAATTTTTCATGGAGCCTGCTTCTTTGAGAGCACATTAATTAAGACCTGTGAAAACAAAAGATGTCAAAACTTCTTTTGTTTTGGGACACCCTAGGGCCTAGGGCCGCCGCGCCAAGCGCATCACGTGGCAGGGGCGGACTGGGAAAAAAGGTCCGGGGTGCTAGGGCCCAAGATTTGGGGAAAGGGGCCCGCATAAGGTACTGGCCCAGTGGAGAGGGGAGTGGACATGGAGGGGCGCGGGGTGCTGCAGCACCCCGGCACCCCGGCCCAGTCCGCCCCTGCACGTGCGTTTGCGGCTCATAGCGCGTAATCAATTGACTACGCGAGCCATAAAAAGAGCGATAACACCTCAACGCTTAAGAATTAGCAGAAACAGTTAAAAGTTTGGCTTCTCAGAACATTAGATCGCTATTTGCAGCTAGGATCGACATGTCAAACTCAATTTTAGATTAATTCGTACTTAACCCCTCTAGGCCCTTTGAGCGCGCCCCCTAAATATTAAATTTTTCAAAATCCTTTAGATGGGTATGTTGACTGTTGAGTCCTCATTTAGAACGTGTTTAGCGGTTGGAAGGCTCAATTCGATTAATTCTATAAAATAAGCAACACCCACCGGTGGCGGGCGGGCGGGGGGGGGGGGGGGGGTGGAATTTGCAGCGACGAGTAATTCATCACAATCAGCTTCTGTGGGGAAAAGATTCAACTATCGGCTCAAGCAAAGAAGGGAATAAAATCAAAGGCGCGGTTGCGATGTCAGGCGATTTCGAGAGCCGAACCATTATTTCTGCTTATTCGAAGGTACGATCATCCATTTGGTTTTTAAAATATGATCTAATAGGTAAGTATTGAACTCATATATGTCCAAACGACCCACCTGTTGTGTTATATTTGAGCCAATATGATACTCAAAAACCAATCTTGGGAGTTTTTAGCACGTGTCATTTAGCTGGACCAAAAATGTCTGTTTTTTCTCATTTTTTCCTGTTTCTATAGTTTTCCTTGTCGGATTGTGTTTGTTTTTTTTTTTTTTCGTTTTTTTTTTGTTTTTTTTTTGTTTTTTTTTTTTTTTTTTAGAAGAACACCTAAAAATTTCAAATAATTCTGGGCGTATACACCTATGGGTTAAAAATTTGTATTTTTTTTTTTTGCAGCCACGGTGATGAACTGCTTGATACTGATACCTCTGGAAAGAGTATATCACTAATGAATTATGCGACGAAAGCTGCGAGTTATTTGTGAAATGTTCAGGGTCAACAATCCTCAAAAGCACAATTTTGTTACACCATTCAATTATTATTGCTCCTTTAGGAATCATGATTGCATCTTGTCGCCTTTATGTTTCATGTTTAAAACAACGGACTTCGGCTCTTGGGTTAGAGCATACAAAAAAAAAAAAAAACAAAAACAAAAACAAAAAACGAAAACAAAATAAACTAAAAGACAGAAAGAAAGAAACCCAGAAAACGGGTAGGAGAGAAGCGGTTTCAAAAAGAGGATGATTTAACAACTGGACATTTGATTTTTAAAATGGTCAGAGCGAGCGTTAAATTGAATATCGCGGGTTAAGTGAATTGTGAGCTCTGCCTGTGGCGCGCCCGCGCGGTACGGCCATCAACTCAAAACCGAGCCGAGACCGGAAACAACGCTACTCTGGATCTGCCCTCTGCTTTCCTCCATAATCTTTGGTCGTGTTTGTTTTGAAAGGTTAGAAGAGTGGAGTCATAACAAATAAAGTGTCGAAAAATAAATTTGTCTGTATTTCTCCTTGAATTTACTGTGAAGTGAAACGATATATTTTGTGACAGCTTTTGAATTGTGCTGAAAGTGAATCTCCTACTTATTCTAAATCGCCGAGTCGATCAACGGCCAAGTTTTTTTACTCGCGTGTGATTAATTTGTGAACTGTGAATGAGGGTCAGTGACCTGGTAATTTAGATGCCTTTTGTTCAGGGGAAGAATAGAACTTCTCTCTGATTTGTACGCCAGCTATCACTTTCCCGGTTTCTTTACTAATTTGAATCGTCCTTCATTCGACAATGTCCTACTGTTGCACACTGTTGACAAATTGATATAAAGCGAGTCCCCCCAGTGGACAAGAAGAAGGTTCAATTCACTTGCACATTCCTTATCATGTTGTTATTTGTTTTTCATCAGTAGAAAAAGCTCATTAGTATTACAGACCTGCAAGACATCAAATAATTATTTCACTTTCCGACTAGCCTAAGGATCTTTCAGGGATTTGTCAGTGTTTAGAAGTCAATGCTTCTCAAATGAAGCTTGATAGTTTGGAGTCAAAGTTCGTACCAATTCTGAAGGACCTTTGATTTGACCCGAGAGTTGCATTGTGTAGTAGGCAGTAGATTTTTTAAAACTCTGAAATTCAATTTTAATTTTTAGTCCGGTTGTGAATAATTCCAGTACGTTGTCAGTTCACCCGCAACGATAGTCCGCTTTGCTCTATTACTATTTCTTGTCTCATTCAGTGCACAGAAGTCTCTGAATTTCTCTCTCATCTGAGAGTTTCTAAATGGGCTTGGGATAATCGTTCGAGCACCTATTCATTATCAGGAGGATTCTGAGGGCATGCGGCAAATTTTTGGTCAGGGGATAATTTCACATATTATCCGGGGCCCCCTGTCTTGGCCCCAGGTGGAACGTGGTCGTTGTTCCCTTTGCCCTGGAGTTTTGTGGGATCTAAGGGAGAGAAAACGAGTGCATTTTTCCAATTTTCATAACTCGGGGAGAGTAGATTAGACTCCATTTAACGCGTCTTTCAACTGAAAACAATTAAATATTAGTGTGTTTCCATCATCCCTCGGTCACCTCAGTGTTATTTTTTTTTTGTGAGTCTCAGCTGCACAAGCGACTCGAGTCACTATGTTGACTGTTGAGCACCTATAGTGCTCAGAGAACTATGCCAGAGTAGTTCTGGGCATGAGATATATTTGCTGCGTGGCAAATGTATGTCTTTAGTTCAGAGCCTCTGTTTTTCAACTTGTGCAACTTCAAATGTTATTATCCGTCTCGATCAATCAGGAATCAATCAGGTGAGTACCCACACTTAACTATTTTTTTTTTTTTATGACTGGGTATAAGGGGATGTTTTTTTCTGGAGAGATCATACATCTATGCCCAAGAATTTTTTGAAAGTCAGAGATCTTTGCCACAGAGCGTGGATCTACGCTTCCTTACTGATGCTTTCAAGACAAGAGAAAGCTCAATTAGAGTTTTGGACTTTCACAGCCCTGTTCCTCCTTTTCAATAAATACATTTGGGGCTCTATTGACTGTGTATCCTTTATTAATCTGAAGATTTCTAAAGTGGTGCGTAGATCTACGCACCACTATTTTTCAGTTTACTGAGAAAAAGTGGTGCGTAGATCTACGCACCACTTTTTTCCAGCTCACTGAGAAAAAGTGGTGCGTAGATCTACACTCTCTTTTTTTGGGATGTCATCATATTTTGAAAAACATAGGGAGCGTAGATCTACGCTCTGTAGAGCTGTGCACCATATTTGTGAGATTTTATCGCAAGAGTAAAATTTTAGGTGCGTAGATCTACGCTCTGTAGAGCTGCGCACATCTTTTAAGAGGAGCCTTGAACGTAGATCTACGAGCTGTAGAGCTGTGCACCATTATTTAGAGACAAATTTTAGGAGTGAAATGGAAGGGTGCGTAGATCTACGCTCTGTAGAGCCATGCACCATTTTTATATATATTTTGAGCGTAGATCTACGATCTGTAGAGCTGTGCAACGTACTCGTCAAAGTTATTTGAGGCCTTTCGTCTCTAAATGAAAAATATCGAAAGGAGCCTCATACTATAAAAGAAATATATCCGACAAAACAGTAATCAAAAAAACACGATTAAAACAATGGACTTAATAGTGTAAAGGAGTGGGTTTGAGTCAACAGTTGACCAACAATGCACTTTGGTCTGAGATCGTCAATAAGTGGCCAAAAACCAGAAAGTAAGGTTCTTATCAATTGATCACGCATTAACTTTCAAGACGAATTTAAATCTCCGACAAAACTTTCAAAAAGTAATATAAATCTGAAAAAGTCACTGGAAAGTTTTAAGTGAAGCTTATAAGGTCGGAAATTTATATGTATTGTATTCGTTATTCAAGAACCATCATTATTATTTTGTACCTGTTTAGTTTTTTCCTGACGTGTGTGTATTCAAAGCTAAATGGCTCTTATGTACAAAATTAAATAAATTAATTAATTAATATATAAATAAATAAATAAAAATGATGATTTTTTTCACCGATTTTTAACCAATTTTTTTCGATCTCAGACCAAAGTGCAATGCACTAATCAGTCACAGTATTGTGAGTCAGCTGTAAGAAAACTCGCCTGGCGTTCTAAACAATCTCTCTCACTGTACCTTGACCCTTATATGCGCAGCTATCTCTTTCTGGTGTCAAATTTCATATAAACAGAACCTTAGTTTATGACAGTTTCTAATCAAAAGCGCAGAAAAATGTCCCTAGAATTTCATTTCTGCCAAATAAAATTTTTACAAAAAATGTCTGTGTATACTATTTTAGCGATGAGAATGAATCAGCAGAATATAGAAGTTATTTGAGAGTGAGAGAGATAATTTGGAACAATTAACGAACTTTTTCAGCGGATGACGTCAACAATAAAGTCATTTATTGAATAAATGAGGCCTGTAGAAGCAAAAACTCGCATTTACCCAAGAGCTTTTCATGTTTTCTGTGTTTTGTGTTTAAGGTTTGTTTGTTTGTTTTTTTTTGTTTTTTTTTTTTTTTTTTTTTTTTTTGTTTTTTGTTTGTTTGTTTGTTTTTTTTTTCTTCCTTCTTCAGAATTAGGAAACCATGATAGGACGAAGTTTGCATCGACACGCCTCACTTCACAACCTCAATCATTTCCTCTAGATAGGAACTATCTTGAAGATTATAAATCTCGGGCGAAATTATAAGACCGGTTCACTAGAAAGAAATAACGATTTTTCTGTAACTTACTTTTTTTCTTTTTTTCTTGAAGTGTTGCAACATAGATCACGAGAATATCATATCACACTTTGATCTGAAACATGCAGAAAATGTTGAAATTAGAATAAAATGAATGAGAAAAAAAAATAAAAATAAAACAAAAGCAAAATACTCTTGACATTCATTACTATATGCTAGAAAGTGGTGGTGAGAAACTTAGCAGGGTCGAAATGAACTCATTTTAGCCGTCAGAAAATAAATTAGGAGCAGTTCGCGGAGGAGAAACGGCTTGAAGATCAATTTTGCACGGAGAACATATTTTCTAGATCAAAGACATTGTCTCGTCTACACCACATTGCTCGAGCAGCCAACCAGCTCGGGCCTGATGTTATGTTTGAGTCAGATACGGTACTTAATGGATGATTATTATTTAGATCGTTGGCCGAATAATGATCAAAGATTCTTCCGGTAACAGGTTGGTGACTGGTGAGCCCGATGTCTGCGCAGTGAGCACCGATTCCACCGAACAGCGATTTCCGCGCATTATAACGGCATGAGCAGACGCCAGTTTACTTATACCTATAGCTTGTTTTGAATATCAAGTCTCGATCGTAATTGATTTGATGCGCACGTCGAGATATTGACGAAATTAATGTCCGCCGCACATGACTTATTATTCGATCCGTAAGTAGACTTTTCCCGGACAAGAAAGGTTTTAGTTTATTCTTTTTATTTTTCCCCCTTCAGAAAAGTTTCGGACAGTGGCGTAGCCAGAGGGGGGGGGGCGCCCCGGGCATCAAGTTTACCAGGAGTTTAGTGTTTGTATACCATAGTTCTTGAAAATAAGAAGGAAATTCTAGTTCTATAACCTAGTTCTAGTTCTAGTTCTAGTTTTAGTTTTAGTTCTTAAGGAAATTATAGTTCTGGAACTAACATCAGAATTTTCTAGTCAAAGTGCTAGACTTTCAGTGATTCACGTATTGTTGTGCTTCTGGTAATATTACGAGAATTTAGGAATTATTTTTTTCACTGCACAGTGCGTCCAATGATTCAATTGTTATCATCTAAATTGCGTTTCACTGAGTATTGTGTTTCATTGTGTGTCACTTTATTTAACGAATGGGCAGGAGCTCAAATCGTGCTTGATCAGTTTTTTAAGTTTCTGGGACAAAGATGCGTTGGAAACGGATTAAATGAATTTGTTTTGGTTGCTTAGATACTTCTACTACTGTGATTTAAAATGTATTTCGCGATTGGAATCTTAATAATTACACAAAAAAGAGCCTGACGTTATCAATAAAATGCATCCATGTCACCAGATCAGGTATGTTTACTTCCTTCAATAGGTTCATTTTCGATGACAGCGTTTTTCTACATTTTATTTGTACTATAACCTTTAAAAGAAAAACCCTGGTCAACATTTTCACTCTTGAAATCTTGGCAATTTCGCGGTCTTCAATTGTTTTAAAGGACTCATTAGTACGCTCCTTTTAAAATACGTCATAAAAAATTGAAAGTTTCATTGAAAACAATGGTCAAATTTAATGGTGAGAATTTCGACCAGGGTTCTTTCTCTTTGAAAATAATAGCACTTCGTATGGCACCACTGCGTCACATTGGTGTTTTAAAATCACGGAGGCATCGGTTTGGTGCATGTTAAATGGGATTCCCAAATTCAATTTTGCAAAGGAGAGAAAATCTCTACCCTTATTTTTTCTCCTTTAAAACATGTATGATAGAAAAGGTAATAAAGACGGGAATAAACCCCTCTCTTTCTCTCCTTTTTCTAAGAATACATTTAAGAAAGATGAGAGAAATGGAGACTCAACAATAATCCTACCAGTGAGCAAAAGATTTTGGATGATTCCACGACGTAATAAGACTTTTCGACGACGCTGAAAAATTTCAAAGAAATCGCATCTTTACAGAGTACAGATTAAACTTTCGGATACTCCTGGCATCGATACTCAAGCACAACTTGCTACTTGTAACTTTGTAAAGTTTTTTTTCATTTTTTTTTTTTTTTTTCAAATTCATACAGATGATTAGAGTGAACAATCTCGGTTTCTGTATACATTTTAACAATGTCAATCAAATGTAGAGGGGACGCGTTAAAAATATCAACAATCGTTATTATTTCCCGTTTAAACCTATGCAAAAGTATCGATGAACTGGAGGTTCAATTAAACTGCCTGAAAATCGATTATTTCCCATAGGGTAAAATAAACCTGATTTCGATACATCCAAAACCACAAGCCACAACTTTGAACTGGTTTTTACCCACTGTGTTCAGGCAGACCGTGATCGCCGAGGCGATGACCAATCGCAAAAAATAAACGGTAAAGATCATCTTTGACCGCGCTCTCGATAAGTTTGTATGACCCCCCCCCTCTCCATCCCCAGGCAACATCTGCTCATAACCAGCCTCAATTCCGATAGACCAATTTTCTGATCGTGGAAACTTCTACTCGACGAACTATTCCATTGTATGAGCGGACTCAGGACTTAGTCTACCTCTCTCGCTCTCTTCCGATTTGAACGCATGCGTTAGAAAAGGATAGCGGAGGGAGTCATCACGTGACTTTAGCCCCAATCTCCGTCCTTTTTTAACGCTCATGCTCAAATGCGGAGAGAGAGAGAGAGAGAGAGAGAGAGAGAGAGAGAGAGAGAGAGAGAGAGGGGGGGGGGAGAGAGAGGGAGGAGAGAGAGAGAGAGAGAGAGAGAGAGAGAGAGAGAGAGAGAGAGAGAGAGAGAGAGAGAGATATGACCAAATTCCGGTATGTATACCTATGTTCCATTAAAAATGACAATGGGGCTCTTTCAAACTTTTACCATAAGCAAATAAATAGTCCAATCTGATGTAAAGACCAGCGGAAATCACGAAAATCACACTAAGAAAGTCGAAAATTCAGTAATAAACTCACATCACTGCTATATCGGCAAGATCGTAATGGTGGTTCAACGCAGGTATCATTGGAGATTCCTATCTATTATGTCACATTCTCTACGGAAACACATCGATATGTCTCAATTTAGATAGGAATCTCCCATGATACCTGCGTCTCTCCGCCATTAAGCCCGATTCTGAGAGTGAATTTCGAGATTTTTTAGTGTACTCATCGTCATTTTTACAGGGTTTTATGCAAGAGTCAACTCCTCAATCCTCTACAGCAAAAGTTTGCAAAAGCCCCATTCCACGAGTCGGTGCAGTTTGATCTGAGATCGTTAAAAAATGGCCAAAAATCAAGGACTAGATTTTTCACGAATTTATCATTTTTCAAGGTTTCAAGACCAATATTAATCAGAGAGAACACTTTTAACAAAGTCATTCTAACCTATAAATGTCTCTGGAAAGTTTTTGATTGCTTTTGAAAGGTCGAAAACGATGACATTTGATGACTTTCCATCACATATTTTTGGCCAATTTTTTTCGATCTCCGACCACAGTGCGCGGATGGAACTAGGATTTTTCAAGGACCTTTCAAGGATTTCAAAAAAGTTTCCCTCTTAAAACCACACGTCCTCAATTATGTTGACAGGGAAGTTACTAAAAGTTTTAAGTCAGCGACCAGTTTTAATATATGTAGAATAGGGAGCATTTCCATTTTTCAAGTCCATCAGCAATACAGTATCAAATTCACCTTAATGATTCTTCCTTGTCAGCCCTAACTGTGTTCTATTTTTAATGTCTGCAAAAATTAAACACCACAATCTACACTTAACGCCACGATGCCACACTGTATTTGCTTTCTTGTTATTAAGTTCACAATTCTAGAGCTCTTAGGTACATCCGAACGTTGCATGGTTTCGTTGAATGGGCATTTTTGGAATTTTGATACACAATCATGTTAAAATTCGCCGTTTTGCGGGTCTCCGGATTAAAATTTTGACCAACTTGCTTCGTTCTTAATCGTTCATTTTAATTAAAATAGGCATTTTTTAGCGTCGGAAAACAAATTTTTATCACTTCGTTGTCTAGCGTTTAAACATGACCCACCTAAGAGTGACCACTAATAAGGACCAAGTAAAACTGATAAAATGCTTTGAAAAATGTGACTGACAGTGACAATTTTTTTTGAGGGCTCGAGGTAAATTCTCATAAAATGAATGTATGAAATTCCCAAAGATGCTTATATTTTAGGTTAGGCTGAACTTTAGACTCTTTGAGACATGGATAGAAATACTTACTTTATTCATCTTTTTTTTTTTTTTCAAAATTCTTGAAACGGGTGTTTCTTCTAAACAAAAGGAACATTTCTAGCCTCGGAACTCCTTGAATTTTACAATTTTAAGAAATAAGACACGATTCTTACCAGGGCTGCCGTTTTGCATATAATCAATGCTATTTTTCTATTCACCGATGATTCCACCGGTTGAGTAAAGATTACACAGTTCAGTTCAGTGTATGAATGTAATGCACGAAAATACTCGGATCTGTAATCTTTCCTTAATCGGTGGAAACTCCGTTGATTAATTAAAATATCCTCAAGTTTTTTAAAGTCATCGACGACTCCACCGGTTGAGAAAAGATTACAGATGCGAGTATTTCAGTTTATTATAGTCATGCACTGAATTGAACTGTGTAATCTTTTCTCAACCGGTGGAATCATCGGTGAATTGAAAAATAGCATTGATTATACGCAAAACGGCAGCCCTGATTCTTACCCCTATTTGAACTCTTAGGAAAATCGCTGGATCCGACAACCCGGTCATCTACATTTAACCCGTTTCAGAGATGATTTTGGATTTTGCTTCACAGTCCCCGTTTCTCTCTTCCTACAATCCGACGCGGAAACAGGGAACTTTACGAAATGTGAACGCATGGGCCATGAATTAACAAAACGAACGAAAGCGCTTTTCAACGGAGAACGGACTGGATATAGAGCTACGGTAGGTCGTAGGATCACATTCCGCTGATTAATAATTAAATTCGCGGACTCTTGTCTGCGTGTCGCCGTTTCACCGTTTCGCGGGTTGCATCGACCGCGCCGTGAACTGAGATACCAAAGACCGGGTTGGCGATGGCGGTCTGGATCGTCAAGGGCCCTGTGACGGACCCAGACGGCTCGGTGAAGCGGCAGGCTGGCTGTACAGTGTGCTCCGAAAAACCTGGACCAATTTAGAGTGTCCTTGAATCCAGAGTGTTAAGACAAGTTAGTGAAATCATGGGCACTGCCATTTGATGAGTTTTTGCACATTAGTTTACATTCTAAGAGCTATGTATGTGTAGTCAGTGGCGTCGCGTGCAATTTGGCAACAATGTATTCTATCCATTTAAACTCATGTAAAAGATCGAATTCAGGGGGTGCACACTGCACAGTGCACAAAGAAAATTCGATATATTTAATGAGTTTAAATGGAGCAGTTGCATTGTTGCCAGATGGCACGCGACGCCACTGTGTGTAGTTGTGTTTTGGCTCAATGCAAAGATTGCAGTTCTATTGAGTTTCTTACGGTATAATCTTTCACTGCCTTTGTTAACCGACATCTATCTACGCTTTTTAGGCATTATCATTTGAGCGGTACGTCCGTTACACCTTTTATTCCCCTGTAACTTCTTTATTAGTTAAGTTCAATACTTCATATTTTCAGGGATGAAACTTTCCATTGTTTACAATTGAACACATATTTTCATCAAATTTTTAAGGTTAAATTTCCCTCCACCGTTTTAACTTTGAAGAAGAAAAAAAAAAAAAAAAAAAAAAAAAAACTGGTGACGTCCCTTACTTTAAGAATGGCTCTTTTAAAGATTATTTTGGGAATTATAGACATTAATAATGAGGTGTGCATCATGATGTAAATCAAGAATTGCATCGATAATTAATTAACTCATTTATCGCTGTTTATTACCGTTGGACACCTTCGTTTGTTAACAAATGAGCAAAAACGCTTCGACAACTTGCTGGCGTGCGAAAAGCATTGAGTCGGGAACAGCCCAAAGATTACTTATACATACAGATTTGGCATTAGCCCGAATTTTGTTAAGTTTACTCCGGCCGTGATACAACCGGGCATACAGAGAGGATCATAAAGATTACAGAGAAAAGATTACATTTTCCATGTTTGTCTGTTACAAAACTGTTCCGTATTCCACGTTCCACCGTTCACGTTCCGTGTTTGTTCGAGTTCCGCAAACAAACACAGGAAAAGTGGGAAACGTAATCTTTTCGAAACAGAATACTGTAATCTTTATGATCCCCTCTGTATGCCCGGTTGTATCACGGCCGGCGTTTTATCCATTTTTCACTTAACACGGGCGAGATGGCTAATGCCATATCTGTATGTATGAGTAATCTTTGGAACAGCCCGAGTGAGCACAGCTGATGAGCCGTAAACAACGGCGAAACCGGTCGTGTCGCTCTCGTACGCTGTCTTCGCTCATGCATTTCTACTGCACCTGCCTGAGTAGAACTCCCCCCCCCCCCCTGTTTTTTTACACATACCTAAATTATTTTTAATGTTGTTTTATTCTTTTTTTGGAATTTTGAATTTCCAAACTTTAAAGTCTGACCAACTCTGAAAATATTCATTATTTAAATGCTGCCCATGATTTGTGTTTTGTTCATTCCTGAAAAGTGCAAAAAGCCCTTTACAAGTACCCTTTGTGGATTAAAATGATCCAAACCTAATCGCCAAATCACAAACTCAAAAGATCCATACACGCCGACAATTTTTATACCGAGTCAAAAAAAAAGATAATCATTCATGTAAGCTGGAGCTACACTGAACCTGACTGAGACAACTTCGGTAACATATACTGTATAGTTGTAAGTACTTAAAAAGTGCGCACAACGATTTTGGAGAAAACATCTTTAATGTTTTCCCGTAAAACTCGGTGAGAGCGGAAAAGAAAAAGAAAAAATAGAGAAGTAAATAAAACTTTTCGAGCAAAAAAGGGGGTTTAAGTCTTTTAGCATTGTTGAATTGCGTTGGTTCACACGCTTTTTTTTGTCCTCTCAGAACGATCAAGGATTGTTACCGGTAAAAGTTAAGAATCACGCTAATGCAGAAAGGAAACTTCAAACAGAGCCCATGAAAGGAATAATACAGAGTTGCCAAATGTTTTGTTAAAATCCTTAAAGTATGAATTGGGTAAGAATCGGCTGGCAAGTCTGGCAAAACTTAGAATAGAATAAGACAGGTCAGGGAAAAAGATATTTTTTTTTTTACTCACTTTTGAGAAATCGAAGTCGAATTAAAGGATAAAAAATTCCGATCGTAACAGAAACTTAATTTACAGCCAAAATCGAGCAAGCTTAGAATATTTTCTTTTTATGAAACAACCAATAAACCATCATTATAATCGTGTGTATCATAAGGCGATTAAACGAATTTGACCATTTCTCTCTATTCCGATTTGAACGCGTGCGTTAGAAAAGAAAATGGAGATTGGAGAGCAAGTCACATGATTGTCCCCTTTGCTATCCTTTCCCAACTCAAACGGAGAGAGAGAAAGACAAGCAAAGTCCGCACATGCCAATGCCTTTCTTGAGTTGCAATATATTTGCACATAAAAATAGTGAACATTCTTCAGCCAATAAGTAATAAACTCTGGTCGGGATGTTTGTTTTTTCTTTCTTCCTTTCTTTCTTTTTTCTTTCTTTTTTTAAACAAAGCAAACAAAGGTTCAAAAAGCTTGCTGAAAATGTAACGGAATAACACATCGTTAAGAAAAAGCTCAAAAGAACAAAAGAAAATAATACAGAACGAAGCAGCGAAATTATTGTTGGAAAAAGGAAGAAAGTCAATTTTTTTCAATTTAGTGGATACCAACAAAATTCTTGAATGGGAAATCAAGATACGACCGCGACGTAGCCAGATTGGGCGGCTTTTCCGACAAATGCAGTGCTTCCAGATTTGGCGAAACATACGTCTTTATGGGAAATTTGTACATCTTTCACTAAATCTGGCTGAAATGAACAAATTTTTGTAGAGATGCCGTGCGATTTGGTGCCGATGTCCCTGCCCGAATCACTAAATTATTAAGGGATCGTCGGGTCGTCCCAACGATCTATAACTATATAGAAGGGGAGGGGCTAATACGTGTTATTAAGTCTTTACCGGAAGGGATAGGTAGCAATAAATGTTTGTTTCTGGTTTGTTTGTCTCGTTTATTCAACCTTGAAGCAAAAATTGTGATTAATTCACTGGAAATTGGTTTCAAATGAAAGTGAAAGTGTTTTAGCATGGATATCCGGACAGTGGACACAGGCTTTTAATGCAATTATCCAGGTGAGCAAATCTGCTTGCTTCTGTTATGTTTCAGTTTCTTAGTCATACAAATCCTTCCGAAGAAACAGTTACGTCAATGTATGGGTCTAGATAACCACTCTAGAGCACTTGCATGCACCTTTGTTTGAAACCAATTTCAAATATATTTGTATCAACTTTTTTTTTTTTTTTTTTTTTTTTTTTTTTTTTTTTTTTTTTTTTTAAGGTTGAAAAAATATGGCAAACAAACCGAGCCCGTGAGAAAATGTCCATAAATAGATTTTTGTCATGGCTGCCTCCTTGATGTCTGAAAGTCACGTCCCATAAAACCCCTGAATTGCTCAATTGAGGCCGTTTCCGGAAAAAGGGCCCATAAAACAAGAGGTGCGCTCTTCAGACAGAAGTCTCTATTTAATCACAGTGCTGATTTCTTGTAAAGAGCACGACCGCTGTTTTACCCGGCCTTTTTCTGGAAATGGCCTCAATTGGTGTAGCTCGTTGACTCACAATCAGTGCAAGATAAGTATTGCGGGTAGCCTGCCTCCAGGAGTCACCTTTCAGACAATCTGGCAACCATAGAGCAAGTACGCAGTAACCAGCTTGACAGTGCTGGAACTAAGTCGGAGCAGCCCTTGCTCTGAGTCCTTACAACAACTGGATACTTCAAACAAAAGATTTTGATTTTGATTTCAAAGGGCGTGCTTTGTCAGGAAAATTTGATCTCTAGCGAGGTCTTTGCTCCCCCCCCCCCTTTCACCTCCTCTTCGTCAAGCGGAGATCTCGCTAAAGGTCCGGTACGTGGCTCAGTCGAAACCAGCAAAGCTCCGACTTACTTCGCATAGGTTTCTTTCTCTTTCTCTATCTCTGTCTCAGTCTTTCATATGAAAAGGTTAATGATCTCACTCTTTCTCTTCCCGTCATTTGAAATGGAAAGGGGACATAAAGATAGAAACATTGCGGTCGAGAAAAAATGCGCGCTCCACAAAGGGAATGGCATGATCAGAAAATGCCGAGACCACCAATACACGATTGCTGCCCTCAAAATAACGTAACAAAGTTGCCAAATTTATCAAATCTATGTGATACACAACTTCATACCGCTACTAAACAAGGGAAGAAAACAAATTATAATTTAGTTTTCATTAAAATATACATAGCAGTGCACGAAAATAAAATGGTCCGGTGAAAACCTCGATTAGTGAAACATATTTATACTTGTAATTTCGAAAACTCTTGTAAAACTAAACAAATGGTAGAATTTCAGAAAAGTCCTCGATTTTCACAATAAAATTTCACCATTCTTGATTTTGAACCATATGATTAAGAAACTTTCACCAGAAATATTTCTTTCAATGGAAGGGAGAAACTTTCGAATATATTCCAATGGGAGACAGACTGCAGGTAGTGCAGGCACGGATTGACTTACAACCACCATTGCTATAGATATTGGTTGAAAATAATCAAGTTATCATAAATATCTACAGTTAGTTTTTTAAAATAATATTAAATTGCAAAATTTTAAGTAGCCCATGCTGACAACCATGTTGATGCTGAAAAATGCGGGTTCAAAGGTTGTTCAATGTTCGTGTTGAGCCTCTGACCTTTTTTGATTTTAGCCTTCGGGGCAACTTTTGAGCCTCCCCAGTTTTTCACTTGACTCAGAAAGATAGATACGTCAACTGAAATTTACGAGCTAGCTTAGATCGACGCTTTACCACGGAAAAAAACTACGATGAAAATAACCATACGGATACCTGATTTTGGCACCTGCTAGATGTTATGGTAATGTTAACCAGAAGTATACTATGTTTCGACTAGGTACTAGGTGATGTTACCTGATTGGTTGTTGAATTTACTCAAAGTATCGGCAAATGTACCATACTTCTGGTCAAGTTTACCATAACATCTAGTAGGTGCCAAAATCAGGTATCCGTATGGTTATTTTCACTAATCTTTTTTTTCCGTGACTCATTCACGTGAGAATAGAACAAGAAAACAAAATAAAATGAAATAAAGAAAGATTACAAAACAACATTATTTGTGCCGCGGACGCGTTCCACAAATAATACCTGAAATGCAGAAAAGTAAACCGCTCTAATTTTTATATGCTTCCTTGAGACTGCGACTTCCAAGGCGACCTCCTCGTCGTAAACTGCGATAAGCACGAGAATATGAGAAAAACACGCGAAAAACTATGAAATGATCTGCTGCGGCAATATTTATTTACAGTTTGGCGTCGTCAACATCTGAATGGTCAAATAGTGCATCTCGAATTTTTATATTTCTTCTTTTTCTCCCTTACCTATTTACGATATTTATTTTTCTTTTCGAGTGAGATCAGTGTGTAAAATATATGTATATATATATTCGTCGACTAACAATCTCTCCAAAACCCACGCAAACGTCGTAAATCACGTAAATCAATCCGGTTAGATCCATACTTCAATTTAAAAACACAGCAGCGCAACAAGAAATTCTGTATTCCTTTCGTTTCTCCATTGAAACACGTGTGTTATACAAGGATAGCCAGGGGGATAAAAGCACCCATTTCTATCTTTTTTCTACTCACACATTCTAAGGGAAAAAGAGAGAGGTACAAGATATCCTGGTTGGCGCCACAGAAAAACACTGATGATTGACTTTCCTTCATGGAAACACGAGTGTTATAGACAAGGATAGCCAAGGGGATAAAACACCTATTTCTATCTTCTTTCTACTCATACATTCTATGGGAAAAGAGAGAGAGAAAGGAGACGTCTTGGTTGCCGCAGCGGGGAAAAACACTAACGAATGAATTTATATGAATCCTGAATCCTCCATGAATACGAAACTAATCCGCTCACGATATCATCGTGCAATATGTTGCAGAATGCGCTAGTTGGCTGTACAGAAATTCGGTGTACACGAGTCAGTAATCTTTGCTTAAACCATCCACGAATCACCGGTGGATTGGTAATTACCATTAAATATGCGCAAAACGGTACCGCTGCTTGACAAAAGACCTTGCAAAATACGCTGATTGGCTTTTATAGAAATACGATGTGTAACACGAGTTGATATAATCTTTGTTAAAACCATCTATGAATCACCGGTGGATTAGTAATTACCACTAAATATGCGCAAAACGGTACCACTGCTTGACAAAAGACCTTGCAAAATACGCTGATTTGCTTTTATAGAAATACGATGTGTAACACGAGTTAATATAATCTTTGTTAAAACCATCTATGAATCACCGGTGGATTAGTTATTACCACTAAATATGCGCGAAACGGTACCACTGCTTGACAAAAGACGTTGCAAAATACGCTAATTGGCTTTTATAGAAATACGATGTGTAACACGAGTTGATATAATCTTTGCTTAAAACATCTCTAAAGTACCGGCGAAATGTAAAATACCACTAATCATAAGCAAAATCGGTACCACTGCGTGACAAAAGACGTTGCAAAACGCGCTAATTTGCTATAACGATTGACTTTTCGCAAACTCTCAGAGCACGAAAATAAGGCGGTCTTGACAAGGAGCGCTACGTAATGCGCTAATTCGTCGACAATCTGCCAGGAATTCAAAAGTTAGGATGCCCATGGCGGAATAGTTCCAGTCGGCTAGTCCTAACACCACCGAGCAAAGACCGTTAACTTGACTTGACCGCGTGCGGACTCGAGAAAGTTTTCATTTTCAGTTTCCAATTCTCCATTCTTACATTCCGTTTTGTCCGCGCTATAGACCGTTTTACCGACGAGCGGGAAAGTTACTTGAAATGCAGGAATGTGATAGGCTTAGATGCTTTATTTAATCGTGAAACTGATATCTGATTGGCCAATTTTGAATTTCCCGCCGCTTTCATCAGAATAAAACATTCTATATTGCTTATATACTGCTACTGCTGCTGCCGTGAGACTATCCAAGCATCGCATCGTGGAGCGCGAAAATTGGAAAGAAAATCAGTAAGCCAAAATTCAAGCCGGTAAGAAACAATTATTTGTCTGACAGGTGCTCTGCATAGTTTCCTTCGTTCAAGTTCAGCTCGAGATTCCTCAATTTTTCCCTTTTTCCTTCGCATTCATTTGGTCCGTGAAGGGGTGGGAGGATCGTGGGGAGAGGGGGAGAGGGGGAGAGGAGGCGGGCGTGATCTGTCAAACACGACTTTTAAGAGGCAGCGCACGAGACAAGCTAAAGACGGAAGAAATCGACGTTGCCATTTTGAACTTAGGTAAGATAAGGTATTATCGATCGATATTTTCAATCCGTTTAAATGGACTAAATACTACGTTGCTAGATTGCACTTCTATTTGTAACACGTCTAAAAATAATTAAAAATCCGGAAAGTTCCTTACCCTCATTAGATATGATTATCCTGACAAACCATCTATCCTATGACTTATAACATAGCAAACTTCCTTCTTTCATCCAAGATGTAGGTGCACTAGAGGGGAGAAAGATACCCGGAAAAGGATAGGCAGTGTACGCAACGCACTATTGAATAATTTAACGCTCTTAAATTATAAATCGTAGTGCTGCAAATTGCATACCCTGTCCCAGTATCTTCGTCCCTGCTACGCTGATGCCGTCGAAAAATAAAAGAATACCAAACGACACCTGTTTGCTGAGGACTTAAACCGTACTCGAGTTGTGTACTGCGGGTAACTTACTTGCAAATTGCAGGAGTTTTTTTTTTTACATTCTTCAATTCCTTGAGTGTGCGGTCGACAAATTTAATAATGTCAGTCAAGGCCTTAGATTTCGTTTTAAGTGGGCAACCACGGTGGCGTAGCGTGCTCTTTGGCAACGTTGCAGTTCGTCCATTTAAACCCATGAAAAAGATCGAACGATAGGGTGTTTGGTGAACACCTTCGCATTTCGACCTTTTATACGGGTTTAAATGGACGAACTGCAACGTTGCCAAGTTGCACGCTACGCCTCTGTAGGCAACCTGCAATACTTACAGTAATTATTCTAAGCATTGCGGGTGGTCTAGATCAGTCAAAATCTGAGGATTCGACAGCCATTATTTTAGTCGTCGACAGTACTATTTCACGGAAGGTATAATAAAACTGACTGGTTTCGAATCGTCTGTCTGTATCCCAGCATAAATTTTAAATTAATCGTCCGTACGCATCCAAATTTTGCAGAAAAGTTGATTTTACTATTCCTCGGACGAACTTTCTTTGTTTTTCCGAAATTTTAAATTGTAAGTAAGCTATAAATGATAAAATATGTCCATTGGAACCGATGAGAAAATGGGTAAATGTAGGGGAAAAATGGAATGTTTCAAAGGCAGCTATTGGAATTTTGATGAAAATTTACAAAACCATTCTGCAACCAGCCTTTTGTAAGATTAACCTCTTAAGAGGGGTTTGTGGGTCTCCCCCAGAATACTATAGGGGGGTATGGAGGGTCTCCCAAGAATAATTTTCATGTGAGAAAGTGTTCGTGGCAGTGGCGTCATTTGGGGCAATGGGCTCCCCAAAGAATTTTCAATGTGGCCGAAAAATCAAGCCGAAGAGATTTTTTTAAGCACGGCCAAAAAGAAAAGGTCATCCAAATTTTTGGAAGCCCCCCCCAAGTAAAATCTGAAATGGCGCCCCTGTTTGTGGGGTATTTCCTACAGTTTATTCTTAGTTGAAACTGGAGGAATCTTGAGGTCGACTCTCGTCAATGTGAGATTTTTTCCTTCTCCCCTTGAAATTTCTGAGCTTCGCCAAGAACGTCACACGAAAGACAGAGATAAGAGACCTTGAATCTAAATATTTGCTGTGCTTGGAAAGTTTTCATTAAAAATGACTTAGAATTGGCGTCGTTGGAGGAGAACGACCGAGGGAGGGGGTGAGGGGGTGCGGGGAGGGGGGAGGGGGTGGGAAGTAGGATCGGAATGGGAATCGGCACGAGCAAGACAGGGGTAGTCAAGACAGGGGTAGTCCGGGAGTAGTCGCAGCTATTTATTTTCACTGAGTGGTGTCAGACTAATCTCTCATCCCCTCCTCGCATTTCAACTTTCCACCGAAAGCAGCACCGAGCAAGCACAGCACAGAGCCCAGTGATTGATCGTTGACACAATCTTACCTCTCCTTCTCTCTCTCCCTCCCTCCCCTCCCTCCCCTTTCTATCTCTCTCTTTCTCTTTGACACTACCCTCTCCCTCTTCTTCCCCCACAGTTGTCCCGACGTCAGGGGGTTTAATGCTCGTAAAACCGTTCGTTGACTTACGAGCATTTTCGAGAGGTCTATTTACGATACGATGCCGGGAGAGAGTAGAGACTTACATTCATTGAGTCTGAAAAATTTCGACAAGCCCGCCGAGAACCGCGAGCTGGATGCGGGATTCTCCGGTGACATCATATTTCTGTAGCCATCGACGCACTGTGGGGAGGATAATGGGGTGCTGTGGGACTCTCAGCAGCGCGAGTCGTTATGACCCTTGGACTATGGAATGATTCAGTGGCGTCGCTTGAAATCAGGCAACGCAGCGTTTTGTCCATTTCATTCAATGCGAAATATCGATTCGAGGAAATGCAATGTGCACTCCCAATGGTTCGACCTTTTTCATGGGTTTAAATGGACTACATACAACGTTGGCAGATTGCACGCGACGCGCCACTGGAATGATTCTATGTTGCGAACATTTCGACCGAAAAGAGTTAAAGTTCCTAAATCTATAAATTCTATAAGGAGGTTCTTGCTAAATATATGTGGATACATGCGATGGAATAGTTAATTATTGCGTAAAAAAACAACGAAAATGACGTTGAGTGCACTAAATAATCATCAAGTTCACTCAAGGACTCACAATAAGAATATTACGTTGGAGCTGTAATGACGAGGCTACGTAGGTACCAAATTT